>VZRI01003317.1:204620-218647 GCA_013397515.1 Upupa epops
CCCTCCAGCAGCTCTGTGTCCTTCTGGCACTGAGGGGCCCAGCACTGGACACAGCCCTCCAGATGGGGTCTCACCAGTGCAGAGCAGAGGGGGAAGACCCTCTCTGGATCTGCTAACCACCCCCTTCTGACCCCCCCAGGATGCTGCTGGCCCTCTTGGCAGGGGAAGGAGCAGCGGTGCTGGGAGGAGGCCCCTGGTGCCGACAGAGCATCCCTGAGCGGGGCAGGGATGAGCGGGACAGAGCATCCCTGAGCAGGGCAGGGATGAGCAGCAGCACCGAGCTCAGCAGCCCCTCCAGGTACCTCGAACTCCTCCCAGAAGCCCTGCTTGGCCTTCTCGCTCTGATCGGCCGTCTTGTTCAGCTCCCTCACCCGGCTGTCGATGTTGGCGGCGTTGATGCGGGTGGCGTTGAAGGGCTGGGGTGGAGGAGATGAAACCCAGAGGACTCTCAGCTGAACCACTTCCCAACCCCATCCCCACCCCCGGGGTCCCTGGATCCATCCCGGAGGGCTTCCCCCTGGGCAGCGGGATGCCCCGGGTGCAGAGAGCTCCCCCCAGGAGCAGAGCAGGGAGCCCAGGCACAGCCCCTACCTGCTTCAGGTGGACCACAGCCCCGGACTTCTCCACCATGGGGTTCTTCTTGTAGTGCTCCACCAGGTCCGTGAGGGTGTCGAACCTCTCTCCCCCCCCCACGTCGTACTTGCCATCCGGCTGCGGGACAGGACGGGAGGGCAACCCCTCGGCGACCCCGGCTCGGTGCCCGGCAGCCCCCCGCGCCCCCTGCCCACCTGGTAGTGGATCATGACGTGGGTGACGTGGGGCCTCCTGTCCCCCGTGTCCGCCTTCTCCTCGCTGGTCAGCACCGACAGCACGAAGTCCCCGGGTTTGCTCTGGCTCTCCCGCACCAGGAAGCTGCCCCCTTTGCCCTTCTCCCTCAGGAGCTTCTCGGCCTCCCTGCCCGTGAGGTGCCCGTGGTACCACCTGGACGCAGCGGTGAGGAGCGACGTCGGGCTGGAGCTCCCCTGGCTGCTGGGGCCACGGGACTCCCGGTCTGGGGAGCCAGGTAGCCGCAGGGGGCTGGGAGCTCAATCCCCCCCCATCAGGCACCCGGTTACAGGCTCCCTCCCTGTGCAGCCCTGGGGTGGGGGAGCCCTGGACCAGGCTGCTCCATCCCTGGAGCCACCCGAGCTCAGGCTGGCTGGGGCTCTGGGCACCCTGGGCTGGGCAGTGCCGGCCCTGCTGGGCACAGGGGGGCTGCACCGGGTGCCCCCTGGAGCTGCCTGTGATCCTAGGACCCCGGAGAAGCCTCCACAGGGGCAGTCACCTCTCGGAGGTGGGGTCCTGGCAGTTGAGGGGGTACTTGAGCTCGATGACGTTGCTGTTCCTCTCGCGCAGCAGCCCCTGCTGCTCGGTGTAGTGCTGCACCAGCTCGGCCAGGGTGGCAAACTTCTCGCCCCCGTAGAGGTCATAGTAGTCCCCCGTGTTCTGGATCTTGATGTGGGTCACCTCGTCGTTCCTTCTGGGGGGGGAAGGACGGGAAGAAGTCTGTGAGGGAGGACAGATGGGAGCCCAGCTGCCCCCCGGGCACCAGGGGCTGCCCCCCGGGCACCAGGGGCTGCCCCCCTGAGCTGCACCCCCCTGCTCTCCGCTCGCCCAGGGCCACTCTGGCCTCTCTTCGCGCAGGGAGAGGGGCCGGTTGGCACCCAAGCTCGAGGGCACTCGCTGTCCTCTCGCTCGTTTGGAGCGACCAGGGGGAACCTGGCAAGCTGGCACAACCACCCCCCTGCCCGTGGACCCAAGCGGCTGCACCGGGGGGCTTCCTGCAGCCCCCTCTGCACCAGTGCCCTCCCGGCTGAGGGCTGGAAGCCTCGAGCAGGCTGCTCCAAGAGCCTCCCCCACCCAGAGCTCAGTCTGGTGGCCCAGAAGGCTCCGAGCAGCAGCTCTGAGCAGGGTCCATGGACCCAGGCAGGATCCTCGCTGCTCCCAGCCTCTCAACCCTGGAGGGGGGACTGCACCACCATGGGCCCTGGGGGCTCTCACCCGGGTACCCCCCACTCTCCCTGGCCCTCTTGGAGCCAGGGTTTGAGCAGAGGGCACTGGATGGGGACCAAAGCCGGCTGCGAAGTCGAGGTGCCAGGCAGCCCTGATGCCGATGCCTCTGCTCCCAGAGGAGCCTGGCAGCGGCTCTGCCCCTCACACTCAGCAGCGGGACACGAGGAGCCTTTGTGAGGGGCAGGAGGCACCAGAGGGGGCTGCTGTCACCCCCTGGCCTGAGGCTCAGCAGCCCCTTCTTTCCACAGCCCCCTCCCCGCATCTCGACCCTCAAAGGCTCCGTTCACAGGGCCCCCCGAGCCCTTCGGGGGTGAGCAGCAGGGTCACTGATGGCAGGCGCCCTGGAGGTCACCAGAACACTGGGGCCATTCATCTGCCCCCCCCCTTCCCTTACAGCCTGCGTCACCTCCCAGCCGGGCAGCACCGGGCACCCTGGCACCCGACAGAGCGCAGAGGAGATGCCCAAGGGCACTGCTGCCCCTGACCCCGAGCTCTCGTGCAGGGATGGCCAACGGCTGGGGGCACCTCCCCTGGCATCACCTCAGCCCAGGCGGCCACCGGCCCACAGAGGCACCCAGGCTGGAAGAGCCCTTCAGGATCACCCAGCCCAGAAGCCCCCCTACAGCCCCCAGCCACCACCCCTGCTCCCCAGACCCCTCAGCAGCCCAGCTGCCCCCCTCTGCCCCCTCTCCCACCCCTCCCTGTCCTTCAGTGCCCACACTGGACCGTGACATCCACACCCGTGGTCCCAACTGCCCGTGGGGCTCCCACGGCACAGAGCCCCCTGCCCGCGGGCACTGCCCGGGGTAAAGCAGCCCCGGGGGATGGGGTGCTGGGGGGGGGCAACCGTGCCAGGAGCCCGCAGCTCCCCCGGGGGTTGTTCCTGCCTCCCGTGAGCCAGGATGAGCTCTGCTCCCCCAAACCTCCCCCGGTGCCGAACTGACAGGCTCTGCGGCAGATGGTCCCGAGCTGCTTGGCACTGCCAGCCCTCAGGTGGCCACTGGCCAAGCACCGCTCACGCCAGCTCCCCCCCCCTTTTGTTGGAGCCGTCAGCCCAGGCTGGAGAGGCTGCTCCCTGCCCTTCAGGAGCAGCCCTGGTGCCCGGGCATCCGCGACCGTGCTCCTGCGCAGCCGGGCGGGCACCCACAGGGCACAGCCCTCCCTCTGAAAGGGGGGTCTCCCGGGGTCCCGGCAGAGCAGGGCCCCTCACCTGCTGCTCCCTGCTCACCTGACAGAGAGGGTGAAGTCTCCGGGGTTGCTCTTGCTGGGTCGGGCCAGGAAGCTGCCGTGGACCCCCCTGGTGAGGAGCAGCTTCTCCGCCTCAATCCCACTGATGTTGGGGTGAAACCACCTGCCGGGGGCAAACAGCGGGTGGCAGTTAGCCCCAGCTCCTCCCCAGCTGCCTGCTCCCAGCCCCAGCCCCAGCCAGCAGCCCCAGTGCCCCAGCCAGCAGCCCTGCAGCCCTGCTCCCTTCCTCCCCCTCAGGGAGCTCCTCCCGTGGGATGCTCTGTGGGGAAAGACTCCAGCACCCATCGGGGACACTCTGCCCGTTGCCCTCCTGCCTCTCAGACCAGGAGAAGCCACGAGCCCTCCCCAGGGCACCCAGTGCCCCCCCGTGAGGGTTCCCTGGCACAGACCACAGCGGGATGCAAGCTCTGACAGCCCAGGGACTCAACCTCCTCCTCTCCCCAGGGGCTCTGGGCTCTCCCCTGCGCAGAGGGGATGCTCAGAGCTGCAGAGAATCACAGAGTCATCAGGGGGTGGAACGGACCTGCAAGCTCATCCAGCCCAGCTGCCCCCCTACAGCTCCCACCCCAGCTCCCCAGACCCCTGGGAGGCTGCACTGAGTCCCCTCCAGCCGGGGGTTCCACGGATCCGTGGATCCATGCCCCAGGGAGGCTGGTGGGAGGCACTGAGCGGCCTCAGCGATGCTCCTGCTGAGCCAGCCCAGCCCTCTGCCCTCCTGCAGGAGATGTGAAACCGCCTCTGCCCTGAGCAGAGCAGCAGAGGCCCCTCTGCGTCACCTTCGGAGCTGGGGCTGGAGGCAGCACCCACGCGTCGGGTTGGGACCCAGCAGCACAGCAGGCAGGGCGGGTGGCACCCAGCAGCCCCAGCAAGGAAGCTGGGGGTTGGCAGTGGGACTGGGGCAGTCAGCCCAGGACTAAGGTGGCCACTGAGCCCCAGGACCAAGTCTTTTAGAGGCTTCAACCCTGCCCCTGGACACCCGGGAGGAGGCAGCTGGGCAGACAGACCCTCCTCTGCCATCGCGGGGGGATGTAGGCAAAGAGGAGAGAGCAGGGACCCGCAGCACCCAGCAGTCAGGGCTCTCCAGGAGCTCCTTCCTGCAGGCTTCACGAGGAGAGGAGCAGGCAACACCCTCCTGGCAGGGAGCTGGTGCCAGCAGCTGGCATCGGGCGCTCCCGAACACCCTCCACATCTGCCCTGGCTCCTGACACAGGCGGGATCCTGCGCTCGCTCCTCCCTGTGATTCAGGCCCTGGATCCAAACCTCTCGCCCACACTTGCCCCTGGCACCTCTTCCCCTTCTCCCTGCCATTCGCTCACCCCGTCACCCCGGCTGCCCAGCCCTGGGAGGTGGCAGCAGCAGCAGCAGCAGTGCCGTGGTCTGTCCCAGCCCCTGAGCACAGGGTTCCACCCTGCCCGGGTGTCTGAGCCCCTGGTTTGTGCCCAACAACCAGTCCAGCCCTCAGACCCGAGAGGAACCCCCCAGGGCCAGAGAAGCGACCATGGAAAGCTCCTGCTGGCCAGCAGCTGCAGAAGGAGCTGCCAGGGCTCCGCTGCCAGGATGGAGGTGCCCGGGATCCTCTCCTGGGATGGAGGGGCCCAGGACCCTCTGTGGGGATGGAGCTGCAGGCAAAGCATCAGCCAGGGGACCTGGCGGCTCCTGGTGGCCCTGGATCCTCTGCCAAGTGTGCAGGGGTCCCCTTGCTTCTCCACCCGACCGTGAGCCTGTCCAGGTTAGCAGCTGCTAACGAACCCCTCTCTGCCCCCCGAGCCAGCACCCCCAGCTCCTCCAGAGCCAAGGACCGGCTGCTCAACCGGGCAGAGAGCACAGAGGTTGGGGGAGACCCCCAAGCTCACCCGGTCCCACCAGCCAGCTCTGCCAGGGCAGAGCAGTGAGGGCAGGGAGAGCTCGGGAGGTGCCGACTCACAGCTCCTTGTCCCCACGATCCCCTCAGCAGCCTGGGCCACAGCCCCACAACCCAGGGCCACCCGAGCAGGGCTATCGCAGGGCCTTCCTGTCAGCCCCATCCTGATGCGGGAAAACCTCCTTCCCCCTCACCCCCTGCGCCCCCCAGATAAAGGCTCCGCAGCCACAGGGGGCCAGGGATGCAGCAAGGATGCAGGATGCAGCAGCACCTCCTGCGCAGCCAGAGCCGCCGGGGGGGCCACAGCAAACCCAGGGCAGCAGAGCGTGACCCGTGCAGCCTGAGGCTGTTAGAACTCCCATGGGTGCCCCCCTAGGGGATGTGAAAGAGCCTGGCACCTGCCCCTGCACTGCTCCACCGCTCAGCTCAGCTCAGCCAGCAGCTGCAGCACCCATCAGCCACCCCCACAACAGGGGGGCTGCAGCAGGTCAGAGACCACAGAGCATCGGGGGTCACAAGGACCATCCAGTCCAACCCCCCTGCCAGAGCAGGAGCCCCTAGGGCCGATCCCACAGGAGCAGCCCAGGAGGGGCTGGGGTGTCTCCAGAGCAGCAGGGGAGGGACCCCGGTGTCACCCTGCGGTGCCACCGCCACCCCGTCTGCCCCTTCTGCCAGCACTGGGTCCCCAGAGCAGCGGGGCCATCGCCTGGCACCCACATCGCCTCTCCTGGCTACCAACCAGCACGGAGGGACCACTGCCCGCTGCTCCTCCCCAGCCACGGGGTGAGGTGCCTCCAACTAAGAAGGGAAGGCAGGAGGAGGCCCTGTGCCAGGGTGCCAGGGACCCTCCCTTCGGGCATCACCCCGTTAACTGCAGGGGAAGGCGACTCTGCCTCCACAGGAAGGGAGAGGCAGACCTGGCTCTGCCGGGCTGAGGGAGGGGGAGCCCCGCCAGCTGCCCCCCTCAGCCCCCCTGCTCTAAGTGCCCAGCGAGGGCACCCAGCTGCGGCTGCACCCCAGGGAGAGCAGAGCCAGGGGCTCGGCAGGACCAGCGGCTGGAAAGTCCCTGCTCCAACTGCCTGCTCTCTGGGACTTCCCTGGGCTGCAGGGGGGGCACAGTCTGGGGTGCAGAGGCGGGGGGGAGGTCACAGACCCAGGGTGCAGGGGGGGTGGGGGTCACAGACCTAGGATGCAGGGGTGAGAGGGGGTCACAGACCCTGGGATACAGGGCTGAGGGGGGGTCACAGCCCAGGGATGCAGGAGGAGGTCATAGCCCTGGGATGCAGGGGTGAGGGGGGGTCACAGACCCAGGGATGCAGGGGTGAGGGGAGGTCACAGCCCTGGGACGCAGGCTCCCAGTGCTTAGTTCCCATCAAGTCCCAAGGAAGCTCAGTGCCACCTGCCAGAGCCCAGGGCCACCAGACCCACGGGGCAGCGGGAGCAGCGGATCCGGCCCAGCGGCCCCTGACGGGCAGAGCAGCAGGAGCCTTGGCCACAGCCCGGTGGAGCAGAGCAGAGACAGCGAAACCAGGGGCTCCTGCAGCGCGAGAGAGCAGCATCACAGCCTGCTGCTGCTGCTGCTGCAGCCTCGGGGTGCTCTGGAGATGCAGGGAATGCAGAGCAGCAACGGGCTGCAGCCCCTTCCACCACCCTGCACCCTCTGCCCGCCCGGGGAAGGGAGGAAAACCCAAGGCTAGAGCCTTGGGCAGAGAGCATCCCCAGGAGAGGCGCCCAGCCCCTGCCCAAGTGGATGGGGCTGTCTCTCCACACCGGGCTGAGGTCCAGCCGGGTGAAGGGATCCCCTCCCCGCTGCCTTCCCTACTGCAGGGACCCCCGCTTGCACTGCTGCCCCACAGCCCCTGCAGGGCCGTGCAACCCCCCCTCCTGAGCCAGCACTGCCCCTTCCAGAAGCTTCCAAGTGTCTAGAGACCTCAGCTCCCTGAAGCGGCCACACGAGAGGAGGAGCAGGGATCCTCCAAGATCACCCAGTCCCACCGACCCCCCCTCTACAGCCCCCAACCACCACCCCACGACCCGACAGCCCCAGAGCTCAGCAGACTGCAGCCAGGGAGGACTTGAAGCCCCGCTCGCACCCCGGGAACCCCCTGCACCCCAGGACGGTGCTGGCAGCCCCTCTCTTCTCTTCATGGCAATCAAACTGCTGACACAGCACTCCCCAGCGCAGGGAGAAGGCTCCCAGCACCCAAGAGCTGCAGAGGCAGCCCAGTGCAGCAGAGACGGTGCCACAGGCACCCAGTTCATCCCCAGTCCCAGCCCAGCAACACCCAGTGCTCCCGAGGGGCTCTGTGCCCACGGGACCTCCCCCGAGCGCTGCTCCCGATCCCTCACCCCATCACCCCGCTCTGAGCTCGGTTAAAAGCAGAGGCTCCGCAGGCAGGGAGCAGCTCCCCTACCTCACCATCGCGGCCAGGGCTCCTGGGCTGGCACCCTGGGGCGGGGGAGCCCACCGGAGCCCCGGGACAGCTGAGAGCGCAGCCACGGGCACCGGGCAGAGCCGGCTCTAGGGTGCAGGGGGCAGTTTGCTGCCCTACGGGACCATCCCGGGCTCCAGCACCCTCCGGGAGGGCTGGCGAAGCCGGAGGAGCCCGGGCGAGGGCTCTGCAGCAGGAGCAGCCCAGCCTCTGCTGGAAGGGAGCAGGGGTGGGGAGAAGAAAGGAAGTCATCTCGCTCTCTTATCGCTCCCCAGCCGGCAGCCGCCACTCAGTGCCGAGAAGGGGACCGGGGAGGGCAACCGCACGGGCGCTGGGGGGCCACCGAGCTGAGGGCGACTGCAGACCGCGGCCGCCGGGCAAAGCTCTGTGCCAGGGCAGCTCCTGCGGCTGAGCTGCCCACGCCACCACCAGCAGCCTCCTCGCCAGGCGTTGCTGCTGCCCCAAGGGCCCCCTGCTCCATCCCCCCCAGCGCTCTGCAGCTCCCACGCAGGGATGCGGCTGCTGCAGCTGCTCCCGTGCAGCACATCCTGCCCTGCTGCCCCTGCTGCGCCCACCCGGCTCTGCAGCTCCCGTGGACCCCGGACGGCCTGAATTCACCGGAGGGGTTTAGTGAGGCTGCTCTGCTGGCTCTGAGCTGCCTGGCTCTGCTCGTTCAGCATCGCCCCGCGTCCTCCCCGAGCCCAGCTCTGCAGCGGGGTGCACGTCCGGGGGGGGAGCAGCCCTGGAGCCCAGCAACCGGCCAGCCCTCCCAGGGCACAGGACCTCATCTCCCAGAGCACAGGACCTCATCTCCAGGGGCCTCCCTGCCTCTCCTCACAGAGCCCAGCGCTGCAGCAGCAGGGAGAGGAAGACTCGACGGCAGCGATGCCCTCAGGTTCTGCCTCCGGGCAGAGCCCTGCTTGGAGCTGGCACCTCTCAGCCCCAGAGCACCAGCAGAAGGGGAGGCTCCTCACGCCCAAGAGCCCAGCTCCTGCGGGGACAGCAGCCGGGGAGTGAACCCAGCTCCTACCTCTGTTATCAGCCCAAGGCTGGAGGAGAGAGACCCCCCTGCGCTGCCAAGGAGGAGCTGCCTCTGCTCCGTCAAGGTCCAACACTCAAGGGCATCAGTGACTTCACAGCTGGCACTGCTGTGCCAGGCTGCTCTCTCACAGCCCTGGGACTGGTTCCCAGCAGACACCCCCGGGGGTGTCAGACCTGGGGGTGCCAGGGGTAACTGCTGCAGCAGCAGGGCAGAAGGGAGGGGATAGAGGGAGAGGGCCGAGGGGAAACCCAGAGCACCCCCCGAGGGGACCTGGGCAGCCCAGGAGCCCCGAGCTGGCACCACTAACCAGCCCCTTCCCCACTAGAGCCAGGACCACACAAGGAGTCAGAGGGCAGCGAGCAGGACCCTGCCTCTCCCCCCAGAGAGTGGCCCTTGGGGTTGCCATCCCCACACCAAGCAGATGATGTCATGGCCCTCTGCCTTGCCCACCCCAGAGGGCCATCCTGCAGCATCCTGCCCCCCCACGTCTCCCCGGCCCCTCTGAAGGATGCCCAGGGCTCCCTGTCACCCAGGGGGCATCACCAAGCACTGGAGAGCAAAGAAGCAGCTGCCCACGTCCAGGGTAGAACCAGCGCAGGGCTCGGAAGGCTCCCTGGGGCAGAGGCTGCCTGAGATGCTTCAGGAGGGTGGGAGGAAGAGGGCGACAAGTGGACCCACACACACGCTGCCCCCGAACCCCGGTGCCAGGGTAAAAATAGCCCCCAGAGCCGCCTGGCAGAGGGTGGGGTGGTGATGCTGCGGGGTGTGAAGAGGGGCTTTTCGTTTGGAAAGGGCATCTCTGTGGCCTTCCCACCCTCCTGAAATCCCCCAGCAGCAGGTGCCAAGGGATGGGCTCTCCTCTGCCTCAGGCAAAGCCCTTCTGCTCCTCGAACCCAGCCCCCCTGTGCCAGGCTGGGCAGAGGCCCCGGGCTGCAAAAACCCTGCTCACACCCTGACAGAGGCCGGGGGCAGCTCAGGAGTCAGGGAGGAAAGGGGTGGCATCGCCTAGGAGGAAGGGGGGTGGCATCACCATTGTGGTTTGGGAGTGGGAAGCACAGACCCCAGCTGGCACAGCTGTGGGAGGGACCAGGACCTGCTCGCTGCCCTCCAGCAGCAACTCTCGCCCCATCTGGGCTCAGACAGCTCCCCCGAGGGCTGCAGCCTGCCCAGAGCAGGGACCTTGGAAGCAGGCAGTGCAGCGGGGGAGGCACAGACGCCGCTTTCCCTGGCCTCGGCCACCCAGCTGCCTCCCCACCAGCCGGGGGGGACCGGCACTCCTCCTCCTGCCAGGGGGCTCTCCTCTCCTCCTCAGCCCCGGGCACAGCCAAAACTCTTCCCCCTGCAGCTGCAGAGGCTGCGGGAGAGCAGAACAGAGCCCCGAGCCCAGCAGCCCAGTGGCAGGAGCCACCAGACCTCGGCAGCCCAAGGCCACAGCTGGGCAGCAGCAGCCAAGGACGGCGCTGCCTCTTGTGCATCAACAGCCCAGAGACCTCCTCCCCCGGGCTGCTGGCACCAGCACTCCCTGAGCTCCAGCAGGCACCTGGGGGGCTGATGCCAAGCAGGCTGGATGCCTGCAGAGCAGCCCCAGCCCTGGGCACCAGGAGGGCCCTGGGAGGCTGCTGCTTTCCTGGGGAAGATGAGGAGACCCCGGCCACAGCAAGGACAGGCTGTGCACAGGAGCCCTGCTCAGTGCCAGGCTCCTCACCCGGTCATGCTGGCACCCCCCCAGCTCCCCTGTCCTCCCCCAGTGCCTCTCCCCAGCAAGCAGGACAAACCTCCCCAGTCCCTGCGGGCAGGGGCATCACCAGCCCTGAGGAGAGGGCGAGTGATTCACCCCGGGCACCACACTCCCACCAGCAGCCACGGCTGTGCCAGGCACCCTCGTCCCCCAGAGAGGCACCTTAGGGCTCCTGCTCAGTGCCCCAGGGCTCCCAAACGGGGTCCATGGAGACCCCCCAGCCTGTTCTGCACAGGGACTGCAGCTGCAGTCGGGAGGCACCGAGCATCAGCATCAACCACGAGGTCCTTGCACAGAAGCAGCAGCAGGGGCTGAGACCCCCACCCACCCCCCATTTCTCATCTTCCTTATGAAGAGCCTGGCACTGGACACGGGAAACCTCCAGCCGAGGGGGGCTGCAGGGTCCCCCGAGACCCCAAAGCTGAGGCAGTCGCAGACACCTCAGCGTTAGAGAGGCTGGAAAGGACCTCCGAGACCCCCAAGTCCACGCACGACCCCAGCACTAACCCCCCCCCCATCCTGGAGCTGCTGAGAGATGCTCTTAGCGCAGCCGGACCGGGGGACCGGGGCAGCGGCCCCGACGGCGCCGCAGGAGACGCTGCAGCCTCAGCCCTTCCTTCTGAGCCTCCGCGCACAGCGGCAGCTCCGCGGGACAAACCCGTGGGCTCAGGAAGCAACCGGTTCCTGACTTCCAGGCCGGTTTCATGCGAAGAATTTCCTCCTCCTCTGCGAGCGGAGCAGGAACAGAGCAGCCCCGGGACCCGGGGGGGCCCGTCCTACGCGCATTTCCTGCAGCAGGCAGCTGCGCTGCTGCAGCCGCTCTCCATCCCTCCCCATCCCCAGCACAGGGCGGTCAGAGGGGCCAGAGAAGGAGCCCGGTTCTACCACGGGAAGGAGGACCGACCGGAGCCCGAGGAGCTGCAGCCGCAGGAGCACCCGAGCTGGCATCGCTGTGGCAGTGCCAGCAGCGCTGAGCTCTGCTCCTGCTTCCCAGCAGCCACGGGCACCCTGCTGCTGCTGCTGAGCCCCCAGCTCCTGTGCCCTGTACAGGGGAGGAGGCTCTTGCTGGGGTCACTGGGATCAGCGCAGCCATCCCCACACCTCCCGGCTGGCTGGCAGCTCCGTGCCCTGCGAGACCCACAGCCGGGTACCCGGGGGATCCCTGCTGGCTCCTGGTACCCCAGTTCAGCCATCCAGGAGCCTCTCAGAGGAATCACTGCCAGGGCACCCAGCAGGGCCAGATCTCCCCAGCCCAGGGTGCCCAGAGCCCCAGCCAGGCAGTTAACGCTGACACTGGGACCCAGGGTGTCAGGGGAGGCTGCTCGGGGCTGGCATCGCCAGTGTTTCCTCCCCTGCAGCAGATGCTGAGGGCTGGCAGCGCTCGAGGCTGCAGGATGCAGCTGATCACCCTCCCTAGAGAAGGCTCCTGCAGGGCTTGGGCCAGCCCTGACTTAGTGGCCACTGCTCAGCCCTGTACGGAGCAGGGAGGGGGATCCCTGGGGAGTCACCCTCAGCCAGCTGCGAGGTCGGAGTGGGTAAAACCCAGCAGAGCAGCAAACGGGGGCTAGGGACGTTGTGGCCTCTGGCCATGGGCTACCAATGAGCAGCTCTCTGAAAGGGAAGTACCAACCCCCACCCCTGGCATCACCAGCCTGCTCTGTCATTGCCCCAAGAACTGGCAGCCTGGTCCCTGCAGTCCCTGTGCCCCCTCCTCCCCAGGGAGGTCCCCCCGGTGGCACCTGCCCCATCACACTGACTGCAGACACCCAGCAGCCCCCAGGAACGGGGCACTGGGGTCTGGCAGCCAGGGATGCCACCTCACATCCCAGCCAAAGGCCCCTGAGCAGAGGGGTCACTCGGACACCCAGCTCCCCATCGCTCCAGGAGAACCTGGATCTCCCTGTCCTTGGGGTGGGGGGGTTGGGACCTCCCTGACCTCCAATCCCCTCGGGAAGCTCTCTGCAGCAGCCAGGAGCTCGGTGGTCGCAGCAGCTCCATGGTTTGGGCTGATGGCAACCGAGTGGTTCCACTTCCACACCAGGGCTGGCTTCTCCCTCCTGGCACCGGGCACGCAGGGGCCAAACCTCCAGAGCCACTCCAGCCCCTGCAGCAGCTCCCACAGAGGCTGCTGACAGCCTGGCAGCCGCTGAGCTGGTCCTTCAAGAGAGGAACCAGCACCCTGGCCGGGCTGGAGCTACTGAGAAGCCACTTCCTCGGAGATCCCCCCCCTCCCCACAAGCAGCCACCTGCACCCTGGCTCTCAGCAGCTCCACGGCACCAGCCCCTCCAAGCCTGTTGGTGCCAGAGTGCCCTTAAACCGAGGGCTCCCCACTAAACCGGAGCGACCTGGAGCTGCGATGCTGCCAGCACCTCCGCAGGGGCTTGCAGCAACCTGCCCCCCCAAGGAGGGACCTCCTGGGCCCCCCAGCACCCCCAACCCGGCAACCAGCAGACCCACCCGGGCAGAACCAGGCTGCGCTCTGAGCCAGAGGGAGCCCAGCACCGGCCACAAGGTGCCACGAGGGTCGGGTCGGCACCCTGCGAGGTGCCAGGCACAAGGATAAAGGCTGGGGCCAAGCGGGGACCGGAGCGGTTACCACTCCAGGGCTGCAGAGCCAGCGGTCCCAGCGCAGCGGTGGGACGGGTGGAGGAGTAGATGCTGGGAGCAGGCAGCCCCCAGCACCAGATCCAACCCCCGGGGCTCCGAGCCCTCCCTGGCGGCAGCAGCAGGAGCCGAGCTGGCAGCAGCATCACAACCATTCTGCTGCCCTAAGCGACTGCCCGGCCGGGTGGAGCCAGCACGGAACGGGCAGCGCAGGGCATTACCCACCTGCCCTGGGCACACAGAGGGCTACCAGGGCCCGGAATCCACCTGCCCCGGGCACACAGAGGGCTACCAGGGCCCGGAATGAAACCCAGGGGCCCCGAGTCGCAGCCGTCTGTGTTTTAACTCCATCACCCATCCGCGTTTCGTAACCGAACCTGGCACCGCCCAGCCCAACTGCTCTTCCTGGGCTGCCCTGCTCCCCTCCACTGCCCTCCTGGGCTGCCCCTGCCCACTGCGGGCCGGGCACAATAAACACCCTGGCACCACCAGCGCGGGGTGGCAAGGAGGGACCCCAAAGCCCCCGGGTGGAGAGCCTGGAGCTGTCGGCTGGAGAGGCGGTTGAGGAGACCCAGTCACCCCGGGTCCCGCAGCGGCGCCAGGCAAAGGCTCCCCGTGCGGTAACCGATCCCAGCTCCCAGCTGGAAGGGGCTGTCAGCTGTAGGGCTGCTCCCCAGCCACCTCCCTCCCCAGGTCCCTCAGAACTCACTTCCAGCAGCAATAAACACTCGGCCAGGTCACCCCAGGGCCACGGCTGAGAAAGGGCAGGCAGGCGCAAACAACCCCCTGAGCACCCACCGGCGCCCTCCTCCCTCCAAGGAACCACCAAGCGCCCCCTGATCATCCACTAAGCACCCCCTGAGCACCCACCAAGCGCCCCCCAATCGTCCACTAAGCACCCACCAAGCGCCCCCTGAGCACCCACAAATCGCCCCCCCAGTCATCCACCAAGCGCCCCCCCTAATCATCCACTAAGCACCCCCCGAGCCCCCCACCAAGCGCCCCTCGAGCGCGACCCAGAGCCCTGGGCAGCCCAGCGGGCGCAGGGA
>VZRI01003318.1:232-14640 GCA_013397515.1 Upupa epops
CCTGGCCTGGCTGCAGGGCAATTGCATCTTTGCTGCGGGGGCCAGCACCTTCCTAGTTCCTGGCAGCAGGAAGAAGCGAGGAGCCGCTGCCCACAAATTGTTCCAGCAGCCTGATCATTTTTGAAGATCAAGAAGTGATGAAGAAGGGAGAAGAAAAAGAGGAAAGGGGGCAAAAGGACCTGGAGCTGGCCTATTTACCAACAGGCATGGTCCCACGTGACCAATGCCATGTTGCCTCTGTCCCCACCTGGGCCTGACAGCAAATGCTGTATGCTCTGCCACTGAGACTGAGAGAAGCTTTTGATTAAAGGGGGCAGGAGATCCTAAGATACTGATCTCTTAAAGCTTTAGCAAACAGAAAGAGACTGGGGTTCTGTCTGTTCCTGCATCTGAGATGCTGCTGTCTGTGGTCACATTATTAAGAATTCCCAAGATGAGAAGAGTTAAAAGCCAGCCTGAGACATACAGGGGAAGCTGACGCCTGCAAGAAGACTGGAAAAGGAACTTTTCCACAAGCATCACAATGTGGATGGAGGAGATGTGTGAATTTCCCCTCTGGTTAGTGTTAGTGTTCACTCTCTTTTCCCTGGGCCCTCACCTGAGGCCAAAACGCAGTGCGTTAGCTGTCTTCCATTTCTCTCAATGTGTGTAAAGGCATTGTGATGCAGTTTCTGTTTTACTATTTTTGGTTCTTTTACTTATTTTTCTTTTTCTTCTTGGTGATGGGTTCAATAAATTCTTTTTCTTTTTAGCAAAGTTACTTCATTGCCTGTCGAATTCTCAGTGAGAGCTGGTTGCTGTGCTTGGAATGCAGAAACTAACCCAAACCGATCTAGAACTTCATTTTAACCCAGGACACCATCCAAGCCATGGTTAAAGGATGCTGCCAGAGCAAGATGCCTATACACTACCTACTGACTCAGGGCTAAAACTAGTGTTTCTAGTGGGTGATAAAGATTGTTGTGTGGCTCTGCTGAGCTGAGCTGAGCAGATTTGCTTTGGATCCACCCAAGTTATACCATTTCTACATGGGGTCAAGCATGAAGTCTCACAGTGATGCACTGAAGCTACTAAAATTGGTCCTCCTCCATGTAGAGGCAAAGTATTTAGGACCTTTTGGGGCACGTAATTTTGTTCCAATGAACCCATACACATAATAAAGTTAGGTGTAAGTGTGTAAACACAAGGCTTTAAATGGACAAACATTCTTCGTTGTGCCAGCAAATTGGTCAAAGAACTGTAAATATATATCCATCAGCAGATACCTTGAGACACTGATTGATCCATTACTATACCTCAGTACATTATTATCAGTAAAGAATTAAATATATTTTAAATTAATTTCTCCTCTTGCTATGGGAGTGCTGTGGAAAAATAGCTGATGGCAAAGAACACAACTTATTAAAATCTTGTAGTGTCCAGGCAATACGGTTGATAAATTAATGTAAACAATTGACAGTATTTTGCATTAAATAGTTCGACACCAGTCAGACATCTCACCAAGAGAATAAGGCTATGATAAAATGCCATAGAACAGTTCCTCTGATGTTGGTTGGGTTTTTTTTTTTCCAATAGTGGCTACTTTGAAAAGATTCTCTGCTTACCTACAGGAACAACACATGGAGAAGAGCGTGGGGGTACATTATCTTTCCAGTGACATATTTAGCCAGTTATTCAGACTATAATGAAGCTGTGTAATGAAGTCAATGTCCTTGAAAGTTCTTCATCAATTTTTTTCTCATCTGTCAGCATATCCACTTGCCGACACAATATTAATTAAACACAACATTTCCTGGAGTGTTGAAGTGAAGTCCCATCACTGATAATGAACAGGTTTAGGAGAGTCACATCCCAACAAAATTACTTTTTAAACCAGCCTTATTAAGCAGAAAATTAGACCTAAATCACCCTACAACATCCTCATTAAAAGCCACTGATCCTTGGCTGCTTCTATGTTCTAACATCTTTAATTAGCAAACTGCTAGTCTATCTGCCATGGTAAATGCTATTAATCTTACATTTCATTTGCTTTCTCTTAACCTATCGTTTGCCCACTTGAGGGAGACGCTCGCTGCCACCAGAATTCATCTCACTGCGTCTAATGTCCTTGTGAGGATGACAAATGCAGTGGTCATGGGTTAAACACAGTGGCTCTCTCTGCCCTGACTCCATCACTGAATTTCAGGATTTGTAGGCATCCTGGGTGGCAGTTAATCTGTTTTTATGGGGAAATGAAGAGTGTTTTCAAGTGGATCCTATGGAATACCCTTGTCAAGCCCTGATAGTAAATCACAGGCAACTGTGGATCAGTGTCCGCTCTGCTGCCCTGCTTAAAATGTTGAAGAGTTATAGGCATCAATTAAAAACCCCTCTGGGTGTCTGTGAAGGCTCCACCCAGGGAGAAGAAATGCTTTGGTCACACATTTAATTTTTAGAATTGTAGCTACTAAATCTACAACCTTGGAGTAGTCTTTGCAAAGCCTGACAGCTTCAAAACTGCAGTAATATTTGTTCATGGAAGTTCCCGAATATATCAGGACAAATAACATACTGTGTGAGGCCACCTTCACATTACATTAGTCAGGGGTAAGCAGGTAATGCAGTGCCCCGCTACACATTGCACAAATGTGTTGATATTTGCTCGGGTGCAAAATGCCAGTCTGTACGTGTGAGCCCTTCCCTCCAGATTTAACTATAGAATTGGGACTTTCTGTTAGGTTGGTGCTGGCTGCGGTGTGCCTGTGCATCATCTTCTTACAGCAAATAATGTCACAACACCCAGCTCATGGCTTCTGGGCAATGCAGAATTACAGATTTGACCTCACCCACTGAAATACCTTGTGTGATAAATGCAGTTACTCAGTGGGCCTTTTCAATGAGCCTCTGGAAGAGGCTCTGACCTGGATTAACACTACAAGTCCTGATGGCAGACACTGTCCACAACCTCCAATTATAAGGGCTTAACTTTGGGGTTTATCAGAATAATTTACTCCTTTCACCCGGTGTCATTTATCTCTCTCATTGTTATTGTTATTTAGTGACCACATTCGTTTCCCACAGATAGAAACACTTGCCCTTGGCAGCTTTAATGAAAGCTGCTTTTAATTTTACATTGCCTTAGGGTACTCTGACCAGGGTGAGGTTATCCTAACTGTTAGCAAACACCCACCTTCAATGCTCTCGTTTTAGGCCCTAGCACTAGGCTGTAAGGCTGCGGTTTCTCTTACAAAACCTATTTCTAAGGTACCTGTGTAGCTTCTGCAGTCAATGTCAAAAGATAAGAACCCCCAGAAGGCAACTTGTCCACCTATTATATAGTGGCAGGAATTACCCTGGGGAAACTGTTATCTCTTACTCCTCAGCACAGAGGCAGTCCAGGCTTAATTAGTTGTCTGCTTGTTAGATGCTGGGTTAGGTACAACAATGTGACTCCCAGTGATGGGTTTCTTTTGGTCCGGAGCAGATGAGTCATGATTCACATGCAGGAACGGTACTGCTGAAGTAGTTCTTTTCTGAGGAAACCCTGCTCTCAGCCCCAATATGATTCCATTATCTTGCCATCAAGAAATAATTTCCCCCCCTGCACGCAAAGACACCCGATGTGCTCATTTACCCACACATGTGTGAAACCAGATTAACCACTCCATGAATTAGATAAAAGATATTCCCAGAGCAAATGAAGAGGAAGGACCTGCAATTTCCACTTCTTGGCTCCTGAATGGATGAAGGTGCTCTGTCTGCTCTGTCCCTGACTAAAGAGATACTAGAAATCATCATCATGGAATTGTGGCCACCAAGTTTATGTGGGAATTTTGTCAGTCTATCCTGAGCTGTTCATGATTTGAGCTCAAAATTAATGACCACAGTGGGTTTTTTTCAAATTTGGGTGAAGTCCACCATCTCGTGTCTCCAAAACTGGTGCATACGAATCCTGAATGTTAACAGCATGAGCAAACAAAAGCCCAAACTTGAGGTAAAATCACATCTGAGTGGGAATAGAGATCAGAATAAGCTTTTGGTGTGACTTAAACAGAGCATTTCAGGCCAGCAGTGAGGATAATGTGGTAAGTGAATCATAGGCCAGGGTAGCAAACAGACTGAAAGGCATTAGAGACTCCTCAGATTTGTGATGAAAAAAATAACAGGCTCTGCCATGACTGGCCTGGTTACAGGGCATTCTTGTCTGAGCAAATACCCCTCACAGACCAACCAGCCTGAGCCACTTTCTGCTGGCCAAATCCCAGCAAAACCCCAACACGTAGCTACTTGGAGGAACTTTTAGAAGGTTTTAGTCTACATTAAAGTGCAAGAGCTGAATGTTACTCTTGCTGCTGGACCTGATGAGAGTTACGCTCAGCAAATGAACAGAGATACTTTTTCAACGAACGAAGTATCTTCTCTACCTTTCCTGGTCACCTGGTTCCTTTCCTTCTGACCAGAGCGCTCCCCACATCACTCTCTTTAATGCCCCAGGGGAGCTGACAGTAGTTTTTTCATTTCAGGCAAGAACCAGCCATTAAAAGTGCTTCAGTCAGCAGAATCAGAAGTGTGTGTGAGGGCAGCTAAGGGTGTGCAAGTAGCATCACCTCAGGGTGAGTGAGAACAAACCAGGGCTGATTCAAAACCAAAGGCCAGGCTAAGGGAGGGATGTGACTATATGAACAAAAACCATGCCCTGTTAGAAGTGTTTATTTTCTTGTATAAAGAACAAACAGCCAATTCAGTCAGTGATAGAATCTTGTCTTCCCTTTTTGTATCCACCCTACTTGATTCCTGGGGTTACCAGAGCTGTGCAGGACTCTGAGGCAGGAGCCCCGTGGCTCCAACAGCAACAGAGATGTAAAGAAAGAAGCAAAGGACAAGCCCTGCAATGACACTTCATGCTACGGGTTGGTGCTTTTCACAGACACAGCCAGGATCCTGGCTGGAGTCTTTGCCATCTCCCTTGTTGCAGGGCAAGAAGCGAAGGGGGTTGAGACAAGCTGGGAGAAGCAGAAAGCTGCATTTTGCAGTGAGGGCATGTTTCTACAGCAAAAGATTTAATAAACTCTGGCCCAGGCTCTCCCCTATGGCTCAACTGTGCTCACTGCAGGATGAAGACTGGAGAACAAAGGTGGCTTCAAGCCACCTTTATGCTTCTCCACACTGGAAACAGCTGGGGACAGGCTGGTCCCCGGGGTAGGTTCAAGTTGCCTGGGGCTATTGTAGCAGCAGGAGACTGCTAGAAAATAGCTGAGATGTAGCTGCACCTCCTTTTCCATTGGCTGTCACTGCTCCAAAAGGAATCAGGAGGTGGCTTGGGTGACACCACTGCCACAATAGTCTTGATATTCCCAGGGACCCTGGGAGTGTAGGCAGAGAGAGAAAATGTCAGCATAGATGCTACTGAGGGGGCAGCGTAAATGCAGCTTCTTTCGGAAAGCAGCAAGCTAAGGTTGTCTGAATTCAACTGTGGAGTGCCACTCACTCGAGTCAGTGTGTGTCCATGGGCAAAGCCCTTGATCTTTGCTGTGCCTCAGGGCAAGGTAACTGAAGAAGGAACTCAAAAGCAAGAGTTTCATTTAGATGCTGCTTCCAAATTCAGTTTAGCTCTAAACTCAAACTCAAGTTGTTACCTACTGACATGCACACCTGCTGTGGGGAAGAGTTATTCTCTCACATTTGAGGCTGGATTGGAATCCAACTGTGGGGAGAAGCATTTACAGGAGAGATGACCTGCAAAAGTGAGAACTTTGACAAGCAGTATGATCTGAACAAGTGTGCACAAGAGCTGAAAAAGGAAAGGAAAACCTCTTGCCTGACACAAAATGAGATGTTAAGAGAGATTCCAAACATCCGCGAAGAAGAGAAACAGTTGAGAAAAGACCTCTTTGCAGTGTTGCTTCCTCTCCCAAAAAGGGTATTTGCCAACTGCTTCAAGGAGGCACCTGAAAGGAGTCAATTCCTAGAGGACTACACTTGCCGATGCTGTGCAGTCTCCCCATACTGAGATTATCCTATACCATGCCACATTCAATTGCAAAAAGGACTGTTAGGAGTAATGGAGCTCTGTAACTAAAGTGCTTTCTGTCCTCAAATCTTCCAGGAAACTGATTGAGGCAAGAGAAGGGGGAAAAGCCAAGGGGGAAAACCTTGTTAGAAGTAAAATTGTATTTTCTTGGACATCACAAAGGATGTAGATCTAAGCCAGAGGCCTCCAAGTCAGCAGCCATTTTAACATTTTGCGAGAAATTTTCATCCTTTTTTTCCCCCTACAGCCTCGGCTCTGCTGTAAACACCAAGCACAGCCACTCCGGCTGTCAGCTGCATGGTTGGCTTTACACTGAAGCTGCCAGGAGATAAAAAATACTTACCTTAATAGAATTCACAAATAGGTGGCATAAGGATTTCTTCATGACATCTCTGTGAGGAGCCACCGTGCTCAAACCTTACTTTATCAGCAAATCTTATTGTTTTGGAAATAGACACATGCACATGGAAATGAGCTGATGCCAAGTCACCGAAGTCACAGGTTGTTCCTACTGCAGAAGGGGAAAGTCATGCTCTGCCCTGTCCACAGACATCGCCTTTTTTTAAGGGTAAAAGGAAATGAAAATTATTATTCCTGGTTTTGTCAGGTTGAAGAGGTCAACAAAATTTTTCAGAAGACTGGTGGGTTTTCTGCAGCGATGCTTTCTCAGATAGAGCCGGTTGTGCAGTTTCATGAAAACATAGAAGCAGTGACAACACCAACTCACAGAGAAAAGACACTACGGGTAAATAAATGATAGAAATATCCCTTCAGGCATGGGTGCAGTATGTGGGGAGACATTATGAACAGATATCAGCATATCCTGCATTTTACATGGATAAACACACCCAACCCTGCAAGTTTTTTGCTCCTGCTGTTTCCTGTAAGGCAAATCTGAGCCAAAAAAATTCCTTACTGCTACTATGGAAGAAGAAACATTACTAGAGACCACGGAAAAGTTCAGCACTAGTAAATTCTGATGAACGCCATTACTATGATTACTGTTGGTGCAAAGATATGCCCGCCTCATTGTCATTTCTTATACTACATCAAGCAAAGGCTGGTGGGGACCTAGTACTGCTGTCGCCCAACTGAATGTGACCTTTTTTGGGTGACCGTGTTGCGGTGGGGGTTTTCCCACTCCTCTGGGAAAATGAGAATTAAAAGAAACACAACCAACCACCAAAGTGCAGACCCTAGGATGCAACATAAGTCTTTAATAAGCAGAGAAATTAAATTGAACAGCATTTTTTTTTAGCTTTTAAATGTCAGCATTGTAACTCTCCTGTCATCTGCTGGAGAAAAGGGAAGGGGCTAAATTGTCTTGGGATATGGTGAGTTTTAAGCCACATAATGATGGCGATAAAAATCTGTAATGTCAGTTGCCTTGTGGCAATCAACAAACATTTCGCATTATGCTTCTTCCTTAAGGTTTGCGGCCAAAAACCAGATTTGCCTCTGTCTCATTAAAATAACGAATGCAGTCCAAATGGATCTGCAATGATTCACTGTACGTCACACCAAATCACAGCGCTCTTCGGAGCCAACTGACTATGGCCTCATTACTTTAGACAAAAGTGGGCTTGGAGGAAAAAACTGGGGTGATGGCTTTTTATTTTTGTTTGGTTGTTTTGGTTTTTTTTTTTACAGTCATGTTTTTCTCTTTGAAATGTTTAAGGCAAAAGAATTGATAGCTTTTTTTCCAACGTTGGTAGATGAGAAAGGTTGAGTTATATTCATCATAGGATCCCATATCAATATATACAAACACACAAAATGCTCGTATTAGTATGGGGAAACAGAAATGAAGCAAATGCACATGGCATTAATGAAACAGATTTTAATGAGCATGAATGACTGATAAAATTAAAGACTTAAAAATGAGAGTAATAATAATCAAAAATAATCAACACTAATATTATATATGTTATGCTATTGATATAATACATAATAATATATAATAGACAATAATATATAGTATATAATGTAGCATTATTATTGTTAGTATCATTTCAGCTGCTTCACTAGGGCAGGGAGTTTTGAAACCAGCATTCTGCTCTTCTTTGTTGTGCAAGACCTCGTGTGCTTATGGTTTCTCTTCTGCAAGTCTTTGCCCTGCAAATTTCACTACCTTAAAAATATCAAAGAAAATGAAACCCCTGCTTCTTTTTGGTCTGAAATATCTTGGTTAAATACCTCTACAAATCAGTTTATTTTTACACCTATAGTTAAGATAAATCTATCTGGCATTAAAGGAATTGGGACAGTTATGCCTGAAACCGTTTAACACTTCAGGAATAAATATAAATTCAAATTTTGATTGTTAAATGAAGCTAAAAATATTTTTAAAAAGGTAACTGGAGCCTTTTAAGGCAATATGTGTTTCTACATAAAAGCAGAAATAAGAATGTGAAGTAGCAGTTAGAAGAAATAATGTTAATTGTGGCTATAAAGATACAAAGTTCATGGTGAAAATCCTACTCACAAATGGCAAAGTTCTCTCCACTGTATTATTTTTTGGAAAAATGTTTCCATTTTCTCATGTTTTATTGTCAAGAGAAAGATGTTTAATATTTTTTCCCCAAAAAGGTGTAAACACACTTCTAATTTGATAGCAAAATATTTTGTTAGATAGCCACTCTGTTTTTTTAATTTCAGGTAGGAGAAAAACTGCCTGAGCAGCATTCACAGAATGACTGCTCTAAATGTGAGAGATCTCTGAATCTTTCATCTCCCTTTGAATGGAATGTCAAAGGGGATTAAAGACTAAAGACATACCACGAACAAATTTACGTTATTAGAATAACTGTAATCAAGAGTGTTTTCTAGCCTTAATCAGGATTAGTGAAAACAAAATAAAACCCCTCAACTTTTATACTGTGCAATACTAATCAAAATTCTATCAAACGACAGATAACAGAGTAAAAGCAGTTCTGAAATGAGAAAAAATCTCAGTTGGTGCATTCTAGTGTTCTTTAGAAATATTTTCACCTATTCAAGATGAGAGCAACAATCTCTCTGATGGCAATTTACAGGGCAGGCAACAAGCACAGCTACAAATAAATTTTAGCAACACTGCCAAGTCCAACCAGTAAACACCCTTGTTTGAACTTCTACTGCAGGAACAGGAGGGAAAAGTGAAAAGCTTAGTTTTAATCTCCTCAATGCTAACGTAAATAATTTGAATTATGGAAAACAGCACTAGAAACCTACTGAGTGTGAGAACTCAAACTTGAGGACCTGCACCGTGACTCAGGTTTGGTCTGAAGGGCTGGGAATGCTTTTCAGCAGGTCCCACTGTCCTAGGCTCTACAGTTCTGCTACAAGGCTAATAGAGGAAAGGGATAAAGCTTGTACAGATTTTTCTGTTCCTCAGGAGTCTCTTAAATGTGGCAGTGTTATGTTATTTTTGGAAGACACTGGTGTGCTCTGGGTCACCAGGACCCATCTTGCTGGTACTAATATCCCAAGAAATGCCACAAATTAAGATTGGAATCTACATCCATTTTATCCTTGTAAAATAGCAAACCTTTTTTTAAAAACTGAGGTTATAGAAACATATATGTAAAGAGCAGCCCCGAGAAATGATCCGAGGACAGCAACCCATCACTTTCTAAAGTCCCAGAAACAAACGCAGCACTGCAGCAGTACTCGGATGGTATGAGAGGGTGTGAGAAAAAAGCTCTAGGGACGCAAGGATATGGAAAAACCTGACTCTCAGGGCTTCCTTCTAGGCATTCCAAGTCTTTGCAGGTATCTGAAGCAGAGAGATACCTCTGGGCCCTCTGTCTTCCAACCTGTTGCTTCCCTGTGTTGGTTACATAAGATTTTGCCGTACCAGCTCAAGAGTGATAATGGCAAATCTTGAATGATGCAGTGCAGGTTCCAACTCCCTGCTAGTAATGTTACATGTATGGGTGAGTAAAACTTGAGTTTTGGTTAGTAAATACTTAGCTTTGATTAGTGACTGGAATTGCACAGCTGAAAAAAAGCAGCAGATAGTGGAGCAGCATCTCCTATCTGAATTTCTTTCCACTGACACCTCATGCTGATCATTCTTGATGTTCAAGTTAAAACTGAGTGAGGTTAGAAAACAATATTTCAGTTCCACCTGACCATATACAAGAAATCCTTCTTAGAAAAAGAAAGTGGATATCATAACAAGAACATTTGATGTTCAGCATTCTGAATCCCTCTTTCAGAGAACACAAAATATTTTCCGAAACACCAACCAGAAGCAGCTTAAGGTTATTTCTTTCATTAAGAAATAAGTGGGTTTTTTTCATATGCCTGAGAGGGGCCAAACCAAATGACAAGTCACAGGATCTCATCACCACGATAACCATGCACATCTGCAAGGATAGCACCGATGCTTTGCACATGCAAATGCAATAACCAGATGCTCGTTCATCCCCTCCAAACAAAACCATCAGTATTAGCATTCACTTGGCAGCGGTTCTAGCAGCAGCTCAGCACAGAGCACAAATCACGTTGAAATAGGTACCTTCCCCACAATGGGAAACGCAAAGGACTCACTCTGGGGTTCAACCCCATGAGCAGAGTTCACACCTGACACCTCACACCTCAAGGACCTAATTTTCAGAGGAACCAAGAAGTTAGTTCAACTTTGTTTTAATTTCATGTGTTTGTTGCAGGAAAAGTTACTATTGTTTTCACTTTTGAATTTAAATCATTTTGCCTTAAGGTCGATTTGAACAAGTTGCTCGGCATTGCTCTGCTAAGTTCTGCATCTCAGGTTGTGGCAGTTCGCAGGCACCCAGGCTCACTATTTTTTTGTTTCTCTATTAAAATTTTCTTCAATGCAGGTTTTGTCTTCTGCATTTGAAACGCCATGTTTCACTTCCTGAGATTGTCTAATTCAAAGGGGACTCTGACAGAGCCTTCTGAATATTTCAAGTCTTCTCAGAAGGTGGATTTTTAGGATTCTAAGTGACAGAGTAATATAAACAAGATTTTTACTCATGTGAATTATAGGAAAAAAGTTAAATAGTCACTGTACTAAACTCTGTTGCTCCAAAATTACCTTGTCTCTAAGACTAGATGGCTTTTTTAGGCTCTGAAATTAGCGAGACACTTTTTTTGTCCCTAAGTATTACAGGAAGAAGTAATTCTATTTTCTGTTATTACCAGGACAAGTCTTTAACTAAACCAAACTAATATTTAATAACTAGCTGTTCCATACTTTCTTCCCCAACTATTTCAGACAGTGAAGAACAGTTTTTCTGATCTCCATTTAAATATTCACACCTTACTGTTTAATCTTCTGTAATTTTACCCAGAAGTGATAAACATTCACCTACATGTCATGATTCTCTGTTAATCTGACCTTTGGGTTTTTTTTCAAAGTATTATCTAGCAGCAACTCAGGCTGCAAAATTTGAAATGACCTTTGCTGATTTGCAGTTTCCACTCATTTTTGCTTCAGTAGCGGTTTCGGTCGGCTTTTGCTTCTTCAGATACCTTTTGAAGGCATTTCCAAGCTTTTCTTTTATGGAAAAACACAACAGATTAAAATATTCTAGGGAAAAAAAAAAGAAGAAGAAATGAAGATATAAAATTGGAAATGAGCAGGAACCAGTTTTAAACGTACATCTTTATGAATGAGGCTTAATCACACACTTGGTTTTCCAAACACAAAAAAGTCTTTTGGAAATGTATTAATTAAAATTAAATGCCGTAGACAAGCGGCTTTAGAGGGATGGCAGTCCTTTTCAAATTAGCATAAGACTAGCGACAGGCATGGAAATTGGTTTAATAACCCTAAATAGTTACACCCTACTCCTAACACAAATGGCCACGGACAGCTCCAGCCCCTCGGGCTGCAACTGTACCAGTTTACACAGTTGCTCTGACATTGGGTGGGTATTCCAATCTGAGCAGAAACCACTGAATGTACTGTAATTATTATTATTGTTATTATTATTGTAATTATAATTATTATTATATAATGGCCAGTGAAGCATGCAAGGCACCAAAGCATTAAACATCATCAACCAGGAAACAAAAAGAAACCAACAGAGGCAACACCAAAAACAGCCAGCGAGGGACTTGCTTTGTAACTCGTACTAACACAGTCAGTGCTTGGCAAGAGATTATTAGTTTAGTCATGACATTAAGCGGCCCAAACCCATGTGCAGGTCTAGGGTCAAGCTGTAGATAGAACAGAAAACCAAGCCAAAGGGATAAGCAGAGTCTTTAAAACGATTTCCTTCCCTGCAATATTTCATATGGGTGTCCTCAGAGCTAAGCTCTATGCTACAACATCCCCTTTTAAACACCACTCTCGGGGCTCAGTGTTCTCCAGTAAGTGTCAAAGTGCACAAGCTAAATCTCTGTCTACTTAACTCTAAATGTCAGGCATAAAAAACAGTATTTTTCTGCATGCTCATGATTTGAGAGAAACTGGAGGAAAAAAACCTAAATCCCTACTGACAAAGAGCTGAACAGCCACAACCTTTTTCCAAGTACTCAGATCATTCCTCTAACTTTACAACGCTGCTCCTCCAATGGCCTGCTGCATCCAGCTCTGCTTTCACTGACTTCAGTGAGGTTTTTGCGTTGACTGCCAACTGCTTTTAGAGACATGTGGGACAGAGAAAGTGGTAATTCATGTATTTTATTTATTATAAATACATATAAATACGTTAAGTCACCTTTTTCTTTGTTTATCATGATGGAGCAACCACTTTGGAAAATGATCTGAAAAACTTAACCAAGCTGAGAAAACAGGCAAAGAGCATTAGCATACAATCACAGGTACCTCCCAGTTCAAGAATGGGTTAATTTGCTTCTTTTTTTTTCAAGGAAAAAAAGAGCATCTTATGTTGAAACATCTATTGTTTTATCAAGAGCACCAAACTTTCCCCTTCCCGTGTGCTGCCTAAATATAATTTTCAGTAGAATTTACTGGTGCAGACCAACTACATAGGACCCCCACACCGTTATTCTGAACCATTGCATAGTTTTGCAGCTAGATTTTTGCATTCCCTCCTCCCTCTGTAAAGTATTTTAAACCCAGGTTTGATCATGCCAAAGAAAAAAAACTCACTGAGGTTTCCACTTCCAGATCTCTCTCCCTCTCTTTCTACAGTTTACTTAAAAAAAAAAACAAAACTGCTCAAAAAACTTTGTCGATCAGAACAAGAGGAAAAGCTCAGAGTCCACCGACAGGCTGGGAAGGAAAAAACTCTACAGATGAAGCTGCGTGTTCGGGGAATAACTAAAGTTGGTTTGCTGGGGGGGATGTCCATGTAGACTGTCCGATAGTTCCAAATGGGGATTGTGGGAAGGTGTGTGTGTGGGGGGTACTTAAGAGAAGCAAACAAAAAGAAACCCCAAGACTTAACTGATGGTGCGAAGCCGGGGCTGATGCAAACAAAAGTGCACGGGGAAAAAAAAAAAAGAAAGAAGAAAAATAAAAAAGAAAATTAAAGCAAAAAGAAAAGGAAGTCCCAAAGCCCGCAGAAGGCAGAAGTCAAGGCTTGTCGTTACAGTGTTTGCAGAGGGCAGAGGTGGCTCCTGTGAAGGCAGTGCATTTCTCGGGGCAGCCGGGCACGGCCGAGCCGCCGAAGGGGTACAGGGGCGACTGTCCGAAGGGGTTAAGGGTTGCGGGCAGGGGGGTGCCCAGCGCCTGGCCCTGGTTCAGATAAGCCACCAGCCTTCGCATCTCCTCCAGCGCCTGCGCCTGCATGAGGATGTAGTTCTTGGCCAGGAGCAGAGTAGCGATTTTGGAGAGTTTCCTCACCGAGGGGCTGTGTGCGTACGGGATGACGGAGCGCAGCCCGTCCAGAGCATCGTTCAGGTCGTGCATCCTCCGCCGCTCCCGCGCGTTGATGCTGAGGCGCAGCGAGCGCTGCTCCTTCGGCTTCTTGCCCAGCGCTCCCGCTTTCACCTTCCCGTCCCGCTCCACCGTCCCGCCACCCTTCACCGCTGCCTCGAACCCGCTGCCGACGTCCTCCTCGTCGCCGCTCTGCTCGCCGCTGCTCTCCTTGCCCAGAGCCCCAGAGGCAAAGTCCGTCCCGCCGCCCCCGCCCGGGTACGTCCCCCGCGGACCCTCGGAGCCGCCGCGCATCGCCCCGAAGGCGAAGGGCGAGGGGCCGTAGCCTGGGGCCAGCGCCAGGTACGTCTCGCTGCCCAGCGACTTCAGCTCGGCCATCGCCTCGGCGAGGAGGAGGAGGAGGGAGGAAGCTGCGCTCCGTTGCCTCGACGCTGAGGAGCGGGAGGAGGAGCGGCCCCGGCGCTACGCCCGGGCTGGGGGCGGGCAGTGAGGTGGGAGCGGCCCCGACGCCACTTATATCGCCAAGAGAGGCCAAGGGACCCCCCCGCGCCCAATGGCAGCAGCCGAGAGAGGGAAGGACCCTTCCCTTCCCTTCCCTTC
>VZRI01003318.1:14800-144114 GCA_013397515.1 Upupa epops
TCCCCTTTCCCTTCCCTTCCCTTCCCTTCCCTTCCCTTCCTCTGGTGGAAAGTGACCAGGAATAGAAAAGAATCACTATTGCCCCTCCAGAACTTGTATTTGATGCAGAATATCGACAGAGTTGCTCCTGGGTGCTGAAGGACAGGGAAAGCATCTTGACTGCCTTGTAGAGTCCCAATTCTTTGGATCTGCAAGTGCAGGTTGAGCTCTAGCTAGGTGACAGTGCTGAGCCACCATCCTTCAATGAGGATTGGTGAGCTGATACTTCAGACCACAGAATCACAGAATTATTGAAGCTCTGAGATCAAGAAGCCCAGCCTATGACCTAACATCGCCACATCATCTAGACCATGCCATTAAGGGCCATGCCCAGTCTTTTCTTAGACACCTCCAGGAACAGGGACTCCACCACCTGCCTGGGCTGTCCATTCCAATGTTTAACCACACTTCCCATGAGTAAGGGATTTGTAACATTCAACTAATCCTCTCCTGATGCAGCTTCAGGCCATGCCCTCTTGTCCTGTCTCTAGTTGCCAGGGAGAAGAGCCTGACCTCCACCTGTCTATGACTTCCCTTCAGGTGGTAACAGAGTGTGATAAGGTTCCCTCTGAGTCTCCTCTTCTCTAGCCTAAACAACTCCACCTCCCTCATCCTCTCTTCATAAGCCCTTTCACCAGTCTAGTTGCTCTCTGGTCCCACTCCAGTACCTCGATCTCTTTCTTGAAGTGAGGTGCCCAGAACTGCTCCCAGTACTCAAGGTGAGGCCTCACCAGAGGGAGAATGACATCCATAGTCCTGCTGGCCACACTAGTGCTAATACAAGCCATTAGCCTTTCATGCCACCTGGGCACACTGCTAGCTCATATTTAGCTGATTGTCAAGCAGTACTCCCAGGTCCCTCTCTGCCAAGCTGTTCTCCAGCCACTCATCCCCCAGTCTGCTGGGGGTCGTTGTGGCCAAAATAGACCACTTATCACCTTAGCCCTTGCTATCCCCAGAGCAAACAAATAATTGATGAAAAGAGCCAAAATATTCTCTGGAGGGTTTCTAGTGTCATTCCCTGGGAAAACTGGAGAAGTGGACATTCTTTCCCACTCCAGACATGGGACCATGATCCACTTGTGGTGCCTGTTAAGAGGGGAGGTAAAGGCATGCAAGGTTCTGACAGCTGTGGGCATGGCTTGCAGATCTGGCTTAGGTGAGGATGACAGAGGAGGCACCTATTTTAGAGGAGGCACCTATTTTCCAGAGACATTTCAAAGCAAAGTCTCTGTCTCTTTCAATTTTTTCAAGGATTCACTTTGCTCCTCCCTTCCACATGCCAGATAAAGGGAGTTGATCCTTGTTGATTATGTCCAGCTCTGAAAGGACTGTCAGTCCTTCCCAGCTGCAGGTACCAGTAACAGAGTGCTGAGCTTTGCAAGAAACCCCAAACCCCTCCAGAGTGTGACCTGCAGCGTGTGACAAATCCTTGCTGTGGGGAATCTTTGCCATGACTGGTAGAATGGTTGGTCCATGGAGAAATCTCAAGGGCAATCTGAGACAGCTGCTGGCAAAAGTGAGAGCTGTTTGGAGGAGGAGAACCAGGACGTATAGTCTCATATCTCTGCTCTGATATGACAAACAAGGCCTAATCTTTAATTGCAACAGAAAGAGGTCATAGTTTCTTTTTTTCCCCATGATTCAAAGTGCTTCACAGCACTGAGTTCTTCTATAAAGACAGTAAAAGGGCATGGCAGGCTTTCTCCAAGTCTAGCTGCTTGGTCCAAGCCCCTCAGATATCTGCTTAAAAAAGATGGGATGAATCCATGTAGTGACATCCAGATGCGAGCAGGTGGATGCTGCCCACAGGCAGATACAAACAGTTGATGCAAAAGTACCTGGTTGGTTATTTGCTGCAGTAAATAGCTTGGATGTTAATGTGACACAAAGCTCTTTCCCAGAATGTGTTTTGTTTCCATCAAGCCTTCCAGAAAGCGTAGTTAGCTTGTCCTCTTCCCATCACCTCCCTTTCTGCAGTGCGCTAACGTGAAATGACGAGCTTGTCTCTCTTCTTTCTCTGCATCAGAGCCACGAGTGTTGAGATGTGCAGTGACACATGCATCCTCACCCGTGCTGCCTGCTAGGAGACTGTAAGTAAGGATGGATGGATGGATGGGTGGAGGCATTTTCATTTTACGCAGTAGTGGAGAGCATAAAACCAGCCTGGCCGTCAGTGTGCACAAGGTTTCACCACCGCACTTTTCACTGATCCTCTCTTATCTTACCTCCAGTGTCTGAACATGTTACAGTACTGTCACAACTCTTTTTTTTGCTCTCCTTATCTGGCTTATTGGACCATGAAGACCGATTAGTGGTTTTAGTCACTTAATTACTTTATGAGAACTGGACCAGTTAACTGCTCCTGGGACACATCACTGTGTATATTCATGATGACTTTCAAGTACAGTGTAACTTCCACTCTTCTCTGGAATCAGACCCACACTCCGAGCGATAATAGACAAATGGAGAGAGGCTGGACTATTATCACTGGCATAACTCATTCCCACGAGAAAGATGTGCACAGATTGTTAAAAGCAGAATTGTGCTCTGCTAGAAATGATTTATCTGTTTTGTAATACATTGAGGTCTTGCAGTAAGAAGGACCAGCAGTGTTCTAATGATTCAGGTATTCTGGTTGGAAAGATGCTGCTGGCTACTTATCTCATGTGCATCTAACCAGGCCAATGCCAGGAGAACCAAGGGGCTTTCAAGGTTATTTCAACACATAAGGGCATCTTGGGAGGTCTATTAACTACAAGAGAACAGAGCAGAAGAATTTACCGCCTTATATGCCATTCCAAAAAGCACAGCTGAGAGAAATCCTTTGGAGCCTGTATAAATTTGAAATTAAATCAGGTTTCAAGTGCTACCAAAAAAATGCACACAGAAGAGTAAGATTTTGGACTTCTCCCTTCAATTACAGCTGCATATGCATCTTTGAACATGCATTGTTGAAAATAGTCAACCTGGTTTCTCGCTGAAAACTGGGAACATCTGATTTTGGGTTTTGACATGTTGGTCTAGAACAGCAAAAAACCCAAAAAAATCCAAGAAAAAAATCAGTCAAACGGGAGTGATTCATTCGGAAGAACATGGCAGGAAAATAAAAATCTTTTCCAAGTGCTTTGGGAGAAAACAGACATGTGCAATAGGAAATAGATCTATCCATACTGTATTTGCCAGCTTTAAAGTGGAATTTTTTATCTCCTGCTGTTTTACATATTGAAAACTTGGTGTGAGTATTTAATAATTAATAGCAGACTATTATTACTGCAATTATAAGAGTTAATGTTAACTATTGTTCAGCCGAGGGAAGAGAAAATGCTGGAGGTGGGGGGAGAGTGATGGGGGGGAGGTAGAGGGGGCTAATAGCTGCCTTCCAATACCTGAAGAGAACCTATAAGGCTGCAGAGGGTCTTCTCCCAGGGGGATCTAGTGATAGGGCAAGGGAAATTGGTTGCAAACGGCAGGAGGTTCAGACTAGATCTTAGGAAGAAGCTCTTCAGTGCAAGGTTGCAGAGTCTCTGGAATAGATTTTCTGGAGAAGCTGTGGTTGGCTGCTGCCTGAAGGTGTTCAAGGCCAGATTGGATGAGGTCCTGAGCAACCAAGTCTGGTTGAGAGGCATCACTGCCCATGGCAGGGGGTTGGAGTAGATGATCTCTGAGGCCCCTTCCAACCTGAGCCAGTCTACGATTCTGTGATAAGTTCCTCAAGGCAAGACCTGTGTGCAGGGACAGAACCAGGAGCGGCATAGACTGCCAGGGCTGCACTGAGTACTGTTGGCTGCTGGAGCTATTTCAGGACTCCCAAGTTCAGCTCCCAGGTTCAGCTGCATCTTGGAGATTGCTCTCATCTTTCCAGGAAAAAAAAAACACAACAACCCACAGTGAATTTAGAGGTTGTAGCATCTGTTACCACAGGAAGAGTTTTAGTTTTATAGCCACGAGCCTGAATCAAACAATCAGGCAGTGTCAGTGCCCACTGACTGGAGGACTGGATGAAGTAGGACTAAGCTAAGAAGATCAAGAGAAGGGCAACAGAGCTGGGGAATGGTCTGGAGCACAGGCACTCTGAGGAGCAGCTGAGGGAGGTGGGTGGAAGTTAACTGGGAAAGAGGAGGCTCAGGGGGAGACCTTCTTGCTCTTCCCTGACGGGAAGTTGCAGCCAGGTGAGGGTCTGTCTCTTTTCCCCAGGATGAGAGGAAGCGGCCTCAAGGTGCTTCAGGGGAGGTTTAGGGTGGCCCTGAGGAACAACTTCTTCCCCACAGGGGCTGTCCCGGGCAGGGTGGAGTCCCCGTGGCGGGGGTGGGGGCTGGTTTGCAAAGCCGCGTTGGTGCGGGGTGAGGAACAGGCTCGAGGTGCCCTGTGCGGGAGCAGCGGCCGCTGTGCGGTCCCGTGCTGACACCTAGCGACCACCTGGCCCCGGAGTCCCGCAGCAGGGAGGGCGCTTCTTCCCCTCCTCCGCACAGGAGAAGAGCTCGGCTAAATTCTACAACGTCCGGAACTAAAGCAGAAAGCTAACAGGCACACCGTGAAAGAGGAGAGATCCAGACTAGATATAAGCTAGAAATTGTTGGTGCTGAGGGTGCTGAGACACTGTTTCAGGCCGCCCAGAGGTGGGAGAAGCCCCCTGGAAGCATCTCAGGTCAGGTTGGGTCTTGAGGCTCTGAGCAGCAGGCTTCAGTTGAAGATGTCCCTGCTCACTGCAGGGGGTTGGACTGGAAGAGCTTTGAAGGTCCTTTCCAACCCAGTGCAGCCCATGATTCTATCAATACTTCTTCCCTCAGTTTAACAGTAGAAAACCAGCAAGAACAACCAGGTAGAAAAAGCCCAGATTCTGGCACTGCTGTGCTGATTGTGGCTTTTTAGAAATGGTAGGTAGGTCAAGGACAGAAACTCAGGAGGGCAGAGCTCTGTTTGACCAAACACAGACAGGTCTGGGCTAGCTAGAGGTCATGGCAGTCTCCTGGAAGCATTCCAGGAGTGTAAGAGGAGCTGGAGCTGCTGAAGTGTTAGCATTTCTGCTGATTTCTTGTCTGTCACTAGCCCATGGCACAGCCAAGACTCTCCTCTCACAAATCTCCAAGTGGCACAGGAATATATCGTTTATTTTAGGGAAGGAAGATCTTGCGGCCAAAGCACAGTGCTTTGGATCTGTGACTTCTAAGCCCCACCTGGAGCTCACTCTGGCTCTAATGAGGACTTTGATTCTGATTACAAGACCTGCCTGAGAAATCAGGTGGATGTGTAAAAAGTTTGTGCTTAGGATCCTCCCTGCCAGAGTGTCTATACTCATGATTTAGAATGATATAAAAGACATCGAGAACTTTGTTTTCTGTCTGAACTTGCAGAGACTACCAGAACTCCTACAGCTCATGAAAGCAGCCTTGAAAGTTGCAGCACAGTGAAATGGTCAACAGTCCATTGCTCTTCAGACACCAGTGATGATGAAGGAAGCTCTCATCAGTCCCTTTGTAGGCCTTGCAGGGAACTTTCTGGAGGAGATTTCCAGTTGGGAAGTAGCAGATCATTGTCCAGCTATGAAGATTCTTTTGAAGCACTTTATTCAAAGTAAGAGTTTGATTAAGAGGTACAAGCCTCTCTGAGATGTTTTGGTTTCTCACTCAGTTATGGTATTTCCCTTTCACTAGGTGGCAGCAAAAAAACAGTTATCAGGATTTGTAGGCTTTAATTATTTTTTTTCCAAGTCCAGTAAACAGAAAGTTTTCACCTGGTTTCCTGTGAATTTAAAAAGTCCTACACACAGACCTACAACCTACCAACCAGCAGCAGGCTGGTCAAAAGGCCTGGCAGAGATAACCTTACAGTGACCTTCCAATCCCTAAAAGGAGTCTGTCAGAGGGCTGGGGAAGACTGTTCACAAGGAAATGATAGGATGAGGCGTCATGGTTGAAGCTGGAAAAGAGCAGATTGAGGCTGGACATGAGGAAAAAGTTGTTGAATCTGAGGGTGGGGGATCCCTGGAACAGGCTGCCCAGAGAGGTGCTAGAGGCCCCATCCCTGGAGCCATTCAAGGTCAGGCTGGATGGGGCTCTGGGCAATCTGTTCTAGTTAGAGATGGCCCTGCTTGTTGTAGAGTGGTTGAACTAGATGAGCTTTGGAGGTCCCTTCCAATCCCATATGATTTGCTGATTGTATCTCTCTCCCTGGCAGATCAGGAGAGCCTCAGCACAGCCAAAGGCTTTGGTGCGTGCGCCAGCGTGGAAGGGGATTCTCTGGTCTGCAGTTCCCTCTGCTGGCAAAGCCTCTCCTTGCATCGGTCGGGCTGGAGCAGCCTCTCAGAGCTGAGGTAGGGGATGACACAGCACGGGGAACAGGGACAGGGCCACGCTGCCTGGGCACATCTGCAACAGCCCCTGCCCCTTACAAGAACAAGTGGACATCGTCCTCAATTTCCCGTCTAGCACCAGCTTGCAGGTGGATATTGAAACTGGATATACAGTTCCTGCTTCTCGCAGTCTCCTCCTACCCTTTCTTCCCAGTCCCCTGAGACCACAATCTCTTTAACACTAAGATTTCTTGATGGCATCCAGCAATGGCCTTAGTTCTGGCTACATCCTCTGAACTACCCTCATTTTTGGTTCTCCTAAGGTAAGGGATGTGTAGATATTAATCTCTGCACAAAGAGGAGAAAGCGCATGCTTTCTGGGAAGGTTTGAATATGAAGGGCTGTATCTCAGAACATGAAACCCACCAAGGAGAAGATAAAGTGACAGGGACCCCAGCTGCCCCTTTTGAGGCCAAGCAAAAATATTGCCTCTGGACATGTTCCAACATTTCCATATCCATCCTGTGTTGGGGGCTCCAGAACTGGATGCAGTACTCCAGAAGGGGTCTCACAAGAGCAGAATAGAGGGGGAGGATCACCTCCCTTGACCTACTGGTCACGCTTCTCTTGATGCAGCCCAGGATGCAGTTGGCTTTCTGGGCCACAAGTGAACATTGCTAGCTCATGTTGAGTTTTCGTCAACAAAGGTGACAACAAGACTTAGAGGCATGAAGGAGGTCCTTCTGCTAAGTGACTTTCTAAGACACCAGCTTCTCCCATTGAGTTTGGCTCTTCCCCATGTGCTGAACTGATTCCCTGGTTAGAGAAGGTGACACCTGAGAGACATGGATGTGGCAGGTGGCCTCAAAGAAAAATGGTTCCAGTGTGGGTCAGGGCTTACAGTAGAAGCAGGAGGTGGCATGGTTCACAGAAACCAGGCCAGGCTTTCTCCTAGAAGGTTTTTAGAGTGTGCATTTGGGTCCAGAATAAGAACTAGACTCTCCCAAAGACAAAAGCTCTGTTCTCTTCCCTGCCTTTCAGGACCTTTCTGCTCCTCTGGGTGCTTTCTGTTCCCTCCTGCAATGTGAATATCCCATTCTAACAAGTGTGGGAAAACTTGGCTGCTCTAATAAGACAGGGGAGCAGTCAAAAATGGATTAAGAAGGGATTGAATGTGTCTTGTGAGAGCTTGGCTATTGATTTCTAACCCTCTCATTCTGATGTTATTGCAGAAATGATTTTCTTCTGCACCATGCAGAGATTAAATATTAATAAATAGAAAATTAAAAAAGGGGGAGAAAAAGAGCAGATCCCAAGGCATCCCACTGTACAATTAAAAAGCAAATGAAGGATTTCTAGAATGAAAAACTTTGTTTCCTCAAGTTTTCTTGAGCTCAGAGTAGAGGCATAAGGGATTTTGATGAGATAATTTGTAAAGTTTCTATTTAGCATTTTGCAGCATAGATGTGTGAACTGGAGCCTCATCCCATTGCAGTAGGTTGAGAATAAAAAGGATGAAGATTTACTTAGATCCCATTCACCAGTGACCCATTTACTCACTGATGATGAAGTAAGGGGGAAGACGCAGGTCTACTCTGGCCTCATGCTGCATCTTGCAGTCACACTCAGTTCCATTAGGTTTCTATTTATTATTTAACACAGGAGATGGAGAACAAGACCCATCAAGATCATTTTTATGTCATGGGCGTTTCACTTGCACAAACATTGCACAAGCTGCTACTTCTCATGAACTCTGTGGTTCCCAAGTGAATCCCACATGCACAGAAGCAGGAGAGGAGGGGACAGGCAGCCTTTGTGTGCAGATCAGGACTCTAATGTGCACAGGCTCTGCAAGCGACTTTGCTCCCCTCTGAGAACTGCTGTTATAATTCTGCCCCATCCCCTCACTCCTTCCAGAGAACTGAGCAGTAACTCAGTGGAAAAAAAGGGCACAATGAGATTGCTCCATCCAGCTGCTGCCAGGTGAGTGTTCTCTCTGTAGCAGGATGCACATGAAAAATGCGAATGGGAGTTTGGAGGTATTTCATGTAGAAGAGCGTTCTTCTTTTAAGGGAGCTCTTAGCATAAGAAAGGGGCTTGCTAGGGTCTTAACCAAAAGTTGCAGACATTATGTATTATAAGGAGGAAGATACAGCTCTGAAGTCCCATGAGCATAACCAAAGGCAAGATTTGGCCCAGCACTTTTCTCCCATCTACAGCAGTCAGTGGTGGTGCTGGCTGATTTCCATTCTAATCCAATAGCTTTCAAGCTGCACAAAATGTATGATCACAGTTTTACAGACCTAAAAGGCCTTTCTTCAACAGATTTGTAGCTGGACATACCTTGCCTGTTCCTGTCTCTTTGTTCGTCTTTGTTTTTATGATATCCCTTGAATTTAGTGGCTGTGGCTGCCTGTGGCTTTGCTGCTGTCCATTATTCAAGACATTAATGCTCAGCCATTTGGAGTAAGCTCATTAGCTTTGGGTCTTGTCCCCATGTTACTCATTTTATTCTGGTCCTGTAGCCTGTTGTTTCCTCAGCGAAGGCAGACCAGTAGGGATCCTCAAGATAGATGGACAACCCAGCAGAGAGAGATCTCTTATTTGGATGGCAAAAGTGCTGACCACTGATAGAAGAGAAGAGAAGAGAAAGAGTTGTGTCTCAGGATTTACAGGATTTTGGTAGATAAATTTGTGCCAAACACACGGAACAAGCAAAGCCTGTTTCTGAAAGGCTTCAGATTCTGTCACAGGGCTGAGCAGATGGGCTCCAGCCTTTAGTCTTTTACTGACTCATGTATGCCTGATGTGACCCAGGTCCTTCAAATCAGCAGGAGTCACAAAGCTAAAGGCTTGTGGACCCTGGTTATAAAGAGCTCGAGCTTCTGTGGCTTAACAAGCAACTGCCTCTCATCAGAGCTGGAGTGCCTAATCATGTGCACTCTCAGTCCATGCTGAAATAAAACACCCTGAATTGGAGAGTGGTCTGAGAATGCTTATGTAGACAGTTATGAGGGATCAACTGATGGGTGGTATCTTTGTGAGCCGCAGTAAATCAATTCCTTTCTTTCATTCCCCATGCTTTCAGCTGCTTTTTGTGCTTCAATTCCTGTTCTTCATAACAGCAGTGTTTGCAATCCTGGGATCATACAGAAACAACTGTAAAGCATGAATACTCTAGGCAGTACTGGACTCCCATACGCATCCTCTGGTGCTGCCTGGTAAGAAGGCACAGCAATAGGGAAAAAAGTGAGTAAATGTCCTTCCTGGGTGTTCGAGAAGAACATGTGCAGATGATCCAGCACGTCACACCTCGCTTTAGAAGCAGCATACGGCACTATTTGGCAGACGCCAGGCAATATTTAGTGACTAGGCGAGCTATATATAATGGGATTATGGAGGGTGTGAGAAAGTAGCACCTCCTCCCATCTGCCCCCTTAAGGGACGCAAATGCTTTGCTATAACACTGTTCCCCGAGAGCTAGAACTTTAGCAAATAAGGGACTTTATTAAGTTGTTAATAAGATTTCATTTTCTCACTAATGCTGTGGTGCTACATTATTAATTTAAAACTGTATTTAGCCTGACATGCTAAAGTGCTAGGCCTCATTATTAATGCATAAACCCATGCCTCTGTTGTTTAATTAAACACCATGATTATGAAGTTCTGATGTGGTTTAATGATAGCAGACTGGAGTGGCAGAACATTCCTGTGCTCAGATCTCCCCCGTTCCAACCTCCTGCTACTTTCTCCTTTCATTTCCCTTTAAAAGCACAAATGTGGTTGCTGTTCTGCTGAATAAACTCCACATGAAAAATGATGTTGATCTTTCCAAGGTGACACAGAATTGCATTTTTATTTTCCTAGGCTTAGCTTCTTATTGACCAGAGATTTTTATCCTCCCTTTTCAATGGCTCTGAAGGTAACTGTTTTCAGTTCCCTGGAAGCCAACGTAAACTTTGCTTCCAGTACAGGCAACAGAAACTTCCAATAGATTTCGGTGGGGCAGTTTGCCCAAAGACAAGAAGACACCTAGAGAAGAGGACTAAGCCATTACTCTATATGTCTGTTTACACAGGGCAAACGGTTTCTGAACAATTTTCTTGGAGATGGAGCTTGGTCAAGGGAAGGTGGTGATGTACTGAGCGTGTAAGGATTAAATGGATTTAGACCAGGCTAATAAACCCAGTGGACATTTCAGTGTTTCAGTTTCCTCACCAGCATCAGGCTCAAGTGGTTTGGAGTCATAATTTCATGAAGCTCATAATTTCTTGTATTCTCCATGGTGTCCTTTGCAGGACCAAGTCTTTCTGCATATTTCTGAGAGACATTCTGATCTGTATAGTCTCCTTTCTCCCCTCAACATTTGTCTTCATCGTCTTATTTCTCCCTGTTCCTTGAGATGATCCTTTCTGAACAGCAGCTTACTCAAGCTGGCTCTCAGAGCCTCTTACTTTATTGACTAGGAGTAAAATTAAACATATTCTTATGTACTTTCCTGATTAATAAGGATTTATGCAGATCAGCCCCCTGCTCCTTTGACTCTCTCCATATCCCTTGCTTGCTTGTCTGTTCAAACAGGAAGCTCTTGGCTTTGGTATCAGCCATCTCCCAGATTTTGGGGTCCTTTTGTAGGTAAAGATGAGGTTACTGTTGTTTTATTGAAACAACAATTTATTTTATTGAAACAATTTTACCTCAAGTATTTTATTCCCATCTAAGGCAGACACTGACCTGGCTAGAGGAGGGCAAGGAGCAAGTTGCACAGAATCATAAAATATATTGGGTTGGAAGGGACCTACAACAAGCATGCCCAGAGCCCCATCAAGCCTGACCTTGAATGGCTCCAGGGATGGGGCCTCCAGCACCTCTCTGGGCAGCCTGTTCCAGGGATCTCCCACCCTCAGATTCAAGAACTTTTTCCTCATGTCCAGCCTCAATCTGCCCTTTTCCAGCTTCAAACCATGACGCCTCATCCTATTGTTCCTTGTCCTTGTGAACAGTCTTCCCCAGTCTTCTGACAGCCCCTTTCAGGGATTGGAAGGTCACTATAAGGTTCTGCTGGAGTCTTCTCCTCTTCAGGCTGAACAACCCCAACTCTCTCAGCCTGTCCCCAGACCACAGGGGCTCCAGCCCTCTGAACATTTTGGTGGCCTCCTCTGGATGTGCTCCAACAGTTCCACATCTTTCTTGTGTTGGGGACTCCAAAACTGGATGCTGGACTCCATGTGTGGCTTCATCAGGGCAGAGCAGAGGGACAGAATACTCTCTCTCAATCTGCTGGCCACACTTCTTTTGTTGTATATCTACATCAGGAACACTCGTCAGTGTGGTCATTTCTAGCAGGACAAGTAATAGTCCTCCAGCCGGGTGATTTCACAGCTGAAAGAAGATAATTATTCATTTTCATCTACCTTTCTTTGCATTCTTGCACTGGAAGTGAGCACACAGATGTGTCCTCTGCATGTGCAAATACAAGAGAAATGTAACCAAGAGCTTCATTTCCTCCAGTAGGATTTTTTTTTAAGAATATGTTCAGCAAAGTAACCTTTCTCTAACAAAGAGATGACCTTTTTGCATTTATGTAGTGCTTGTTGCTAGGATTTAGATCTTTGCTGAAAGCTGTTATTTCTCTTAAGTACAGAAGAAAGTGCATTTTCACCTCCATTTGGGTAAACTGTCATTTTCTACTGTTCACTGATTTTCTCACCATGGAATAATAATTTGAGGTTCAGTGGGTTTTTTAAGAGAATGCATTCCAGGAGTGTGATGGGGCCTGGAAAGTCCTATGCATCCTTGGTGGGGGAGAAAAGGAAGAGGAGGGAGAAGGCTTCTGAAATATTTACAGCTTCTGACTACTGCAGTTGCTCAGCTTCTGCCATCAAATCATATTCAATTTCAGAGGGTCATGCAGGTATTTTATAATTATACACAAAGGGCGGCTGGTGGGTAGCTGGGAAGCTGTACGTGTATGCATAATGTATCATTTTTTTGGTGGTAGCACTGGCATCCGTGGGAAGCCACTTTAGGTAGATTTAAGAGGATTCTGTCCAACTGAGCTGCCGATGAATAACAGAAATAATCTAATATTACTCTTTGCGTAGCTGTGTTACTGGTGTTATCACAAGTCATACTGTTAATAAGTGATGCAGGAGGAACTGAGCCACTTCACGTGCAGCAAGCTGTAACAGAACTGGAGGAAGGGTTAGACACATGTATGGATATCTCTTCATGGCACTCAGGCATGAGGATCTCACTCATTCTTGAACCATTTCCTCTGTTAGTTTCTTTAGGATGTGAGAGACTTAGAGGAATTGCAAGGAGCAACTTGACTCTTCTCTGCAAACTGAACAAGGGAACATCCCTCAGTGCCTCTGGTGCTGGATACACATGAAGTATGAAGACCTGCCTAGTGGGGAAAAGACCCAAAGACTTCAATATGCATCTGTCTCCAAATAGGAACATACAAACTAAAAATGTCCCCTAAGGATCATAGAATCATTGACTTGTTTAGGTTGGAAGGGATCTGAGATTACTCAGTTGTAATCCTCTGCCATGGGCAGAGACACCTCCCCCCAGACCAGGATGCCCACCATCCAACCTGGCCTTGGACACTCCCAGGATGGAGCAGCCACAATCTCTCTTGGCAACCTGTTCCAATGCCTCAGCACCCTCACAGGGAGAATTTCTTTGCCTCAGATTTCATCTAAATCTCCCCCCTTTTACCTTGAACACATCCGTCTTTTTCTATCACTAGATACCCTTGAAAAAGTCCATCTCCAGCTTTTTAACCTTTTGTTGGTAAAAATTACTCATCAAACACATCCACAGGTTGGATGTACTGTTTGCCACTATTTCATTAGTGTAAATAATTGTACTGAATGGCTGGGGAATGGCACGGAAGACACCCACTCAGTGCCTACAGATCAGCCAGGCCAGCTGAGCTAACAGGAGTTGTCTGGTTTTGCTTCCTCTCCCTGTTTCACATGCACTGAGGAGAGAGGAAGAGCAATCAACACTTTGCAATTGAAATAACAGGAATTAATCAGGTCCAAATCCATTCTGTCCCAGAGACCATGAATTCAGCTGAATGAGAAGCCCTTGGTTAAGCAGCCCCTGAAAGTCTATCAGAATTTTATTATTACAGTAATTATTATTATGGGTAAGCACACGAAGATGCTAATTGAAATGGTGTTTAATGCATTATTTTTTAAAGGCAGAAAGGTTGGGGATTTTCTGGGAAAAGAAAGTAGAATTGTCACTTTCTGTTTCATCGTGCCCCAATGTTATAATGTCATTATTTTCCCATGCTTCAAATTCAGTTCTTTTGTTTTATTTTTATTTGAAACACAAAGAACAAAGAACAGGATGCTCCAAAATTCAGGGCTTGCACCATGTCTTGGTTCTGGTCTTGATGCACGGGGATAGATTGAATTAATCAAACTTCTTCACACTGCTATTTAATCGGGTTTACAATTAGCTGAGGGCTGCAGGTCTCCCGGGCCTATCAGCTTTGCAAGCAGAAGCTGTAATACAGCGGCACTATAGCCACACACTGGGAGTGCCTTACGGACCAGATTGTCATAATGTGGCATGAAATTAAAGCATGATGTTACTTGACAACAGAATTTCAATTTCACCCTCTCTCTCCCATTCCCCTCCCCACCCCCCCCCTTAACAAAGTCTCTACCTACAGATAGGTCCCCCTGTTGAGTTGCACCCACCTGCTCAAAGCTACATGGCTGCCTTCAAAAGAGTTTCTGATATTGTTAAACCAATCTGTGTTCCATTACAGTAATTCTGATATTCTTATTCTCCCGTCTGCTCTCAATGGCAGATTATTTTGCTGTGAGGAGCTAATAAGCATAGAGGTCTTAACTTGTTTCAATTCTCACCGATTGATTTTGTCCCTTTTGCTCTTCTCACAACATCGAGGGTTTTCACCACCATCTCTTCTCCACAGACCTTCCTGTGCTGTTCTGTCAAACCTCCTCAGACCCATTTCCCTTTAGATAAAGAACCATGGAGGAATGGAGAGTTTGAGTTGCCTCCACCCCTCATCCATCAAGAAGTAGCATTAAGGAAGCATTAAGGATCTAGGATTCCTCTTTCTACAAGCAAATCAAGATCTTATGAACAGCACCACCATCACCAGTTCATTAACTGGGGGTTGATGATGTTGTGTTGCTCAGGAAATCCATAGTAGGAAATGCAGAAAAGAAAAACATAAGGAACCCAGAAGGGCTCTCTGGAAAGAGGTCAGGTTGGTAATGGAGGCTGTTCTTCCCTCCTTGATCTGAATTCTAATCTAATCCCATGTGCACCTCAGAAATCAATGGGTAGGTGAAGAAGTGTTGCCTGTGGTTATAAAAGGAAATGTTTGGATTATGTTCCTGATGGTGAAATATGACTGTGGACTGAGCAGCTCCCATGCCGCAACCCTTGAAGGTATTGGAGTTACACTGGACAGGAAGAGTCATACTCAAGGCTGAGAAGTCTGGCCAAGTGGTGTACATGGGGATCAACCTCTGGTCATGCTTTTGATGACACACTTTGGTTTCTGAGAACCACACTCACTGGTTTCTCATGAATTCTCAAGGTCTGGGAAGTGACCAGAGCCACTGGTAGTCCAAGACTTCAGTGTGTGATGATGGATTCTGCTCATTAGTTCTGTACATTTCCATCTCTGAACTAAAAATTCCAACACTTCTAATATCAGATATTGAATTGGGAACCAAATTGTATCCATAGAACACCTGTAGAAGGGTGAGAGAGGTGAAATTCTTGCCAAACAGACATAACACTTCTGCACTCGCTTTAATAGTATGTGCTGCCTGAAATGGCACAGAGGTGCAATTGTGAGAGCTAAACATGAGAGGACATGTTTAATCAGAGTAACCTCCATTTAATTATCAAATACAGGAGGAAAATGAGCTTCACTTAGGAAACAACTCAAACTCTGTGAACCTCTGACCGCCATCGTTCTCGATTCTTTTTTCCTTCCTGCTTGGTGCTGAGCATCTCCCAAGGATTCAGTGATTTCTCAGAGACCTGATTTCATTCCTACTGAAGGTGATTGCTTCCCCCATGCTGAAACCTACAAAAGCATAATCAGGCACACAACCCAGGTACTTTTCAGCATTTGCATCTTACACAGGTTGGCCTGCAAACACCTGTAGTTTTTCTGGCTGATGGCAACCATTTATGGGCATAGGGGGTTGTGGGAAAAGAAATAAATCAGTGAAATTTAAAGAGGCAAATAAAAAGAGACTGTTCTTCCGACTGAGAAAAATCAAGCTTAATGAACTCAGATGAAATAATTTCCTTGATTTGCTTGGATGTTTTAAATTAAAAGCAGAGCTTGCAAATTACTGTAAACATTTCAATCACTCTCTAATTCATGATAAAAGGGAGAAGAGGCTGGACTATGGGATACTAAGCAAAGATCAACCCTTCGAGTGAGCTGAAGAACCAGACTCTTTGTTTACCCTTAATTTTTGGTCCAGAGAGGACTTTACATACATATATTATATATATATGTATATATACATATATATATATATGTATACACATTATATATATATATATGAATATTTATGAAGAGCTTGCTAGTGACAGCCCAGGCTGGCCCTGCAGGCCCAAAGGAATTAATGTAAATTCCAGTCAACCATGAAAACCCACTAGAATTGAACTGTATTTCAGCATGGTGGATAAAACACATCAAAGAGCAGAATTTCTATAAGATAATTACACACAATGCAACTCTAATCACAGAAAGACTGTGGATATTGCTGATAAAGCGTAATAAATCTTTTATGACTACACTCAGTTCTGCTGAATCAGCTTTCTCCTTCCATTGCTCTAAACTTCAGATTCTTGCCCTTATTTATATATTTACAATTTTAAAAAACACATAGACTAATGATTTGCCATAGCTTCCATGAAAGGTTTGAGCTTATTTAGGTTTCCTGTGCTTCTGGAAGTGCAGTTAGCTCAACAACAGCAAAATCCTCCTCTCTCCTGTCTGGCAAGTCTGCAGAAATAAATGTTCTATCAGCTGGGAACCACCTTTCTGCTTATTTTAAGAAATTGAAATAATGGCAGTTTTGACGGCTTGAAGTGTTCAAAATTCAGGCTCTTTCCTTCACACTGTATAGCACCACGGATTTATCTCACAGGCTCACAGAATGGTTGAGGTGGCAGAGACTTCACCTGGACTCCTGTATCCAACTCCGGAGTTCCCAACACAAGAAGGATGTGGAGCTGTTTGAGCAGATCCAGAGGAGGCCATCAAAATTCTCAGAGCTGGAGTACCTTTTTTATGAAGACAGACCGAGAGAGTTTGGGTTGCTCAACCTGAAGAGCAGAAGACTCCAGGGGTACCCTCTAGCAAGCTTCCAATCTCTGAAAGGGGCTATGAGAAGGCTAGGGCAGACTGTTCACAAGGGCAAGGAACAATAGGAGGAGGGCTCATGGTTTGAAGCTGGAAAAGGGAAGATTGAGGCTTGACATTAAGGAAAAGTTCTTGAGTCTGAGGGTGGGGGATCCTTGGAACAGGCTGCCCAGAGAGGTGGTGGAGGCCCCATCCCTTGAGACATTCAAGTTCAGGCTTGATGGGGCTCTGAGCAATCTGCAATCTAGTGAGTGATGTTCCTGCTTGTTGTAAAGGGGTTGGACAAGATGACCTTTGGAGGTCCCTTCATACCCTATGATTCTGATACTCTGATTCAACCCTCCTGCTTAGGTAGGTCCTCAGGACTAGGGGAACGTGCAAGTCCTGAGCAGGAGTACCCTGTTCCATGGATGAATTCTAATGCTCGTAACACCCTATTCCAACAGCAGTAGGACACCTGGAAACACTGAGGCTGTGGTCATCAACTGTTTCTTGGTGCTCTTGGGCACTCCTTGTGTCTCACTGTGCATCTTTTGTGTGTATTGAAACTTCACCTGAGCACCAGCAGAGATGCCTTTGTGGCATGTGTCTCTACTATTCCCTAATGAAGAAGCAAAAGTTTCTCATCTTCATGGGAAATTTGCCCTTCATTTGTCTTTCTGGCATATGGGCAGCAGAAGGTCTCTGCTTCCGACAGAGTGAAAGAATCTTACATATGGTTTAATTACAGTAAATTATCAGCAAAGGGAAGAGTTTGCGGGAGGACAGCTGAATCCCACTCATGGGTTCAGTGAACGTCTGCCCGGGACTGCAGTGTTCTGTCACGTTTCACAGTGACACTTTGCTCCACCCCAGAGGACAACTGCTCAAAGACCATCCGTTGATGTCTCTCTGTGCTGGGAACCTTTCTCAAAGTGACAACACAGGGAATGTCTGGCTTTTCAGTCTGTTGCCTCAGATCTGTGCTCTCAGAGGAGCACGGAGAGGAGTTCGATAGCAGGATCATGAAATCATAGAATCTCCTGGGTTGGAAGGCACCACAAAAGGTCATCTAGACCAACCCCCTTGCAGTGAGCAGGGCCATACTCAACTAGATCAGGCTGCCTAGAGCTTTGTCCAGCTTCACTTTGAATATCTCCAGGGATGGGGCCTCAGCTACCTCCCTGGGCAACCAGTTCCCATGTTCAACTACCCTCCTGCTAAAGAACTTCTTCCTAACATTCAATTTCAACCTTCCCTTCTTTGCCCCTCATCCTATCACTACAGGCTTTCATAAACAATCCTTCTCCCACCACGGAGGTTGTTGGGGCCCCATCCCTGGATGTGTTTAAAGCTGGGCTGGATGAGGCTCTGGCCAGCCTGATCTAGGGTGGGGTGTCCCTGCCCATGGCAGGGGGTTTGGGACTGGATGATCCTGCAGTCCCTTCTAAACCTGACTGATTTTGTAACTTCTTCCCAGTGAGGGTGACTGGGCACTGGAAGGGGCTGCCCAGGGGGTTTGTGAAGTCTCCTTCTCTGGAGACATTTGAAATCCATCTGGACTTGGTCTGAGTGATCCTGCTGTGGCAGGGGGGGTTGGACTAGATGATCTTTCCAAGTCACTTCCGATCCCTGATGATTCTGATTCCATGACTTCTGGTAGCCTCATTCTGGTTCTGGAAGGTTGTTACCATGTTTCCCGGGAGCCTTCTCCAGACTGAACAATCCTAGCTCCTTCAGCCTGTCCTTGAAGGAGAGAGGTATTCCAATCTCCTCTGGACCCACTCCATCAGGTCCATGTCCTTCCTATATTTCCTATCTCCAGATTCATTCCCACTTCTCATTTCAAAACTTTAAGCTCAATGACCTCACTGGCTCTTGTCTTCATTCAGTCCACAGTGAGTTTGAACAGGAACTGACATATCCTCTGGCAAGCACCCAGATATTCTCTTCCATACCTATTGTACTTTCCAGATCCCTTTGACTAGTGTATGTTACTCAAGTCAATCTTCAGGCTTTCTGCAGCCCCTGTGGATGCACCAGAACTTTAGAATCCTATTTATATTAGTAGCATCACCTGGGTTGCCACTCAATGGCAAGTGCCTTTGTATAATCCCCCAAGCAGACATGAAAGACCATGTCAGGACAATGGAGCATTGCTGAAGATGTTCTCCCTTTGCTTGACACCCTACCTTTGAAAGTGTGTCCCTCCTGTGACAGTGTGAAGCAAGTAAACAAAGTTCCCGGGGAAATGGTTTGCAGCATTCAAACACTTTGCAGGACTTTAATGTTCTGTAAGTTGTAAGGCAATGACTACAAACGCCTTGGAAGAGCAAAGGAAGAGAGCTAGCTCAAGGCAAGGTGATATTCCCTCATTAAAATCTATTCGTGCAAAGTTAAGATGTCAAAAAAATTTCACTTGTTCCAGAATGGTATGAAAGCCCATGTTATTGGTGATCAGAAGGGACTTGGGAGTCCCGTTTGCCAAAGAGGAGGGTGTAGTGAAAGAAAGGAAAAGCAAAGAATAAAACAAAAAATATTGTATCGGAGCATTGAATGTTATCTGAGAAGAATAATGAATTCAGCTGCCTGAAACCACAACTTCTGTAACCCAAATGTAGAGCACAGAAAATATTGTAAATGAAAGGAATCTTCAAAATGTGGGTGGAGGTTTTACATGCAGGTTTTCTGCTGCTCACAGAGACACCAGGGCAACAATGGGATATTTTTAGGAAAAATTTCTCCATGGAAAGGGTCATCAGGCCTTGGAACAGGCTGCCCAGGGAACGGATTGAATTACCATCCTTGCTCATGTTTAAGAGTCGTGGAGATCTGGAGCTTAGGGACAGGGTTTAGCTGTGGCCTTCGTAGAGTCTGGTTTATAGTTGAATTTGATAATCTTAAAGGTCTTCTCCAACCTAAGTAATTCCATATTCTGTGATTCAGCATTAAACCTGGCACTTCTTTTCATATTTTCAAATCTCAGTGATGAGAGCATTGGGGGTTTTTATAATCCTAGAACCAAATACTCCTTAGACAGAGTTTTCTGGTAGCTGGGGGATTGGTTTTTACATGTATGGGTTCGGGCAGAATAAGCATTTGCATCTGTCTTTGAGCTGAGATGAGGCCATGTGGTCAGCCTGCCCTTAACTGCTAGTGAGCAGAGGGGAAAATGAGTCTGGGCCTTTGATTCTGCACTTCATGGTTTATTAGCCATCTGCAACAGCGGGGAAAACTGCTAAAAACACCAGTCTGAAGTGCTAATAATCCTGCCTCCAGGAAAAGCGGCTTTGGCTGCTGGTGGGACATGTAATTGAGCCAGGCAGCAGCGTTCCTGGGCACTGTGTGCCAGCAGTGACCCTTCTCTGTGCCTCTATCCAAGCGCCCTTCTCCTTGTCAGGATCCTTGATGGGACCTGTTTGGGAAATTCCAGAGAGAGCAGCAGGGAGTGGGGGGCAGCAGACGAGATTGCAGTAGCCTCCCCAAAACTAGGGATAGTATAGGTGCCTGGGACTCCCTGCAGCCCTGCTGGAGCCTGGGCTGCTCCGCGCGTGGTAACTGCTGGCTGTGCGCACGGTGCACGGTGCACGGTGCGGAGCTTCAGCAGGAATCTCCTATCTCTACCTGGCCTGGCCTGTCCATCTGCTTGGAGCAGCTCCGTTTCTCGCTAGCAGCCATGTGAAGAATGAGCACATTAAAAGGTGAAGCTCTCTTGTTGTGCTGATAGTCGCCGGGGCCCTCCCCCCCGAGCTTCATTAATGCAGAGAGTAGCGACGTGGCCACGGGCTGATTGCATTTGCTAATGTTAATCACCAAGGGGCCAGGCGAGGTGAATAAGTGAACGATATTTTATTCAGTTTGACAGAAGGAGGAGTCGAATGGAAATGATTTTTATCTCTGGTTGTGGCCGACCCAAATTAATGTTACCTCTGGTGCTGCAAGGCTCAGGAGAGCAGATGTCTGTGTTTTATGTGCTCTCCCTGGTAAGGGCACCAAATCAGACTTACGGACAAAGCTGATCCCTGTCCCCAGTCTAATGGTAAAGAAAGGTATAGGGAGTGGAGTCACGGGGGCTTTTTTATTTATTTGCTTGCTGGGGACAAAGGCAGGTCACTAGAACTGAATTTCAAGTGCTGGAGAAGCAGAGAGCACGTCCTTCACCATGACGTGTTGGGAGGGAAAGCAAGGAGAGAAAAAACCTTGGCAGTTCTTCAGCAAAGTGCTAATGAATTGCCTACCACCAGTGATGGTTATTGCCCTGCCAGGACTGCAGACCACTTGAGGCTCTCTGCACCTTCAGACCAGATAGACAGGGCTGCAATCTGGGCTGTTGCCCAGACTCGTCCAAACCTTGTGACCTAAGTAAAAGCTAAAACTTTAAAGATTTAAATAGGGGGTAAAACAGTGCAAGAGATAGATACTGTTGCTGCTGTGCCCAGGTGGGAAAGGGGTTCTTAGAAACCAGGCAAGGACGATTAACCTCTCTGTGGGATCTGGCGTGCTGCTTGCCCAAGGGTTGTACACAGGATTGGCAGGACAGTGACCAAGGCACCACAAACCCTCTCCTGCTATGCATCCTGCACTTTTTTTCTTTGTGAAAGCATCTGGTGTGTGCATCTTGAGTGAGCATCTTGCATCAGCATCTTGCATTTGCTTCTTGCAAAAAGTGACACTGTACTAATGAGAGGTGGGTGCAAACAGAGTGGTTGCTGGAAAGACAGAGGATGGGAGAGCCTTAGCAAAACTATCTAGCGAATGAGAGAAAGATAGAAAGGCGAGCGAGCGGAGAAGCAAATGTGGTAATTGGCAGAGGGTGGCAAGCAAGTGCCACCCACACAGCTCTGGTTGGGATGCTGGGAGCTGAGGCAAGAAGCACTGCAAGCACATTTCCATTTCTTTATTCTCCATACTGTGCTCCTCTTCTCATTTCAAGGTGTGGTCGAGTCTATCGTTACCCCTTTTTTGCTGTAAAGACACCTATTAGTGTTGTCAGTTTCGGTGGCTTGGGGGTTGGGGTATTAGTCCTGACAAATGCTGATAATTTGCTAGCAATGTTTTCCCTCTAGCACCGGTGGGAAATCACCTAACCTTTGCCAATAATTCTCAACATAACTCACAAAAACCTCATCTTCTATCATTATGAGGAGCAGCATTTCTGAAAATTATCAGCTCCTTCTTGAATCCATCCATGCTAGACACTACAGAGGAGGTGATATTAATCAGTGTGTGGGGCCCACTGTACTGTTAAGGATTCTCTTACAAGGTCTTCTTACCCATGTGCTTTCTGAAATTAAACTTACTTCATTATATTTTCAGGTCTTTTTCTTTTCCCCCAACCTGTCACATCACTTGACTTTAACTATTTTTTTGGGCTGTTGTTATTATATAATTTTAATATTTTCTAACTGTAATTTGCTTAACCTGTCTGCGGAGAGCACGTGTGTTTGTTTATGCTTGAAACCAACATGGATTAATTGATAACTAGGGGAATGTTTTAAGCATAATTGGCCCAGATCCAAAGGCTGCAGTGGGGATAGTGAGCTGAGAATTTGACCTGCTGTATATATACCAAAGCATTAAGTAACAGATTTTCCTAAGTGCTGAGCTTAGAGCAGCTTCTTTGGAGAATACCTCGAGCTGTTGGCCAGTTAAGTCTTTAGCAAATCTTGCCTTAATTTTTCAGCTGAGAATATACAAAGAAATGACACCGATGGAAAATACCCTGGCACCTGTGCTGAGCTGAGGAACCTCCGCAGCTTGAATCCAGCAGAAGCTGTGGCCAAACAATGCTGACGGCAACGGTCTTTAAAGTGAAATTAAAATGTAATGAGGGTGGGAGGCAGGGATGAGCTAGCGCAGGCCATCTGAGCTGTTGCAATTCTAGAATTCATCAGTGCCACTGAAAGCAAAGAGAGGCTGCTGGGTTATTGATGCAGGGGGAGCGTGGGGTTATTGCATTATTGACATACAGTAGGTGGAGAAAGATTACCATGTTAGCAGCGGTACAAGAAGGGAGATTATCCAAATGCAATAAGCCATTGTTACAGCAATGACATTTTTCCACACCTCCCCCATCCCCCACTTCTTATCCCATCCTTTCCACCTCCCGCCTGCATAATATTAAAGGTCAGTAATATCCAGACAGATGGGAGGGAGGGTTTATGGAGACAGGCTGCTTTCTTTGGTCATTTTTCTGAAATGGGGATACTGCTCAGGTAAAAAAAAAAAGGAAGCATTTGGGTTTTTCTGACTGGGATTAACTCATCCGGATGCTACACTAGGGCAGGGGAGAATTTGGGTTAGGAGATTGTCCCTTTCACTGACATCTGTGTGTTTCTACATGACAGGGGACAGCTGCATCACAGGCACTGGAATAACCAGTGGACAAATGCCTCTGAATTTGGGCTTTTTATTGAATAAGTAACTTTATGATATTTTTTCCCATTTTTTGGAAGGGAGGAAGAAGGGACAGGAAACATTTTGAGGAATACTTCTGCAATGCATTGATCCTCAAAGGAGTCAGATCCCTTACTGAGAGAGTATTTAACTTTCATGTTCACCTCTTTTGCTTGTAGGTGGAACCTGTCCTGTCTTATATTTCACTTTCCTGGATTTAGTTCTGCCTTCATTTGGAACTGCTTGTTTGCTCTATGAACTTGATACTCCGTAATTGAGTAAAATCCTTCTTCACTGCAGAGACAGTGACTGACTGGCTGAAATATCCTCCCTAGAAAACACACTGAGCCGCCCTTACAGGTCAGATGTGCAGTTCTGAGAAGTTTGTGTTGTGATTCCCCCTTGATGGCTGTGGCTTTAGGAGCTGGCCTGAAGTGATCAGCTCATATCCTCTTGGATTTAATTGGGTTACAGGGGCGACTCCTGATCCCTGATCCCCAGGGAAGGAGCCACAGAGATTGCTGCGTCTGCAGCAATCTCATCTGTCCATGGTCACAGTCAGGGAGAGAAGAATGGCTGCTTAATCAGACGCACAATCTGAAAATGTCACATTATTATTTATGAAGTGTTTAATAATCACACCACAATCATTGGATGCAGTGAGGTGGAAAAAGAAAATGTATTTTTTCAAATAATATATTCAAATTCAGTTATTTTGGGAGGAAAGAAAACCTACCCCACAACCCCAAAGTAAATGATTTCTTTTAATTTGAAGAATAGAGTTTGTGTTAGTCTTGTCACAATGCTTCATGTATGTGTGGATCAGTAGTCACAAGCAGCTGGGGCAGTTCTGAATTCAGGACAGATGTGGGTCTGGATCCCATGATGGTACGGGGAGTGTTTCTGCATGGGTATGTGTTTGCTTGATGTTGGAGAATGACTTGTCTCACAAGAAAGGTGGACAAGCCACTGGGCTTCCTTGGGGTAGAAAAAGGAATACACAGTTTTTCCTTTCAGATTAATTAATAAAAAAAAAATAAAAGACTTGGTGTAATTTGTTATAATTAGACATGCCTGGCTTTGCCTCTCTGTCTCACCTAATATCTCACCTAACATAGAACATCTTGCTGTCTTTCCCTTTGTCACCAGGGAACTTTTTGTAGACAAGATTAAGCTTAAAAATCTAAGCTTTTGTCCTTTCTCACGGTTTTCATTTATTTCCTGGCCTTTTCTCCACTGATGTGTTGCTTCTTTTCCCCATTTTCAGATCACTGCCCTTGGAGCAAGGTCCTCTGAAGAGCTGAGCTGCTCCAAGTCCTGTGTTAGGACAGAAGGGATCTCAAAGAACTTTGTTTCTCCAAGACTGGTGCCTTTGGCTTCCTCCTGGTTTGTGTGCCAGGACCATCAAACAGAGCCGAGAGGATGGCAGAGTCCTGGCATGTGGTGATGCTCAGGTATTTGTGCTCCCTCTGTTGGCTGCCTGGCTCTGGAGCAATGGAGTTAAATAAATAGATGTTCCTAGGAAACGTCAGGCAGAAACTACTTCTCTACTTCTAATTGCCTGCCGACCAGTGAGCCAATTTGAGGGAACTACCAGAATAAATATTGCTTAGAGGATTTGACTACCCAGCTGCTTCTGAATTTGGTGAGTTGTGGGTAACTAAGGGAATTAAGACCTTGATTCATTTACATGTTTCATGTCTATGTGTGGGAAACAGCATGAGGCTGCAGCGGGTGGTCTCAGGTCTTTGTAAATCCGTGCAGCTTAAGGCAGTGCATCCCTTGGGCAAAGTGCCTTCACGGTGCACAGCAGCCAGACACAGCTCCAGTTTTGTCACCTGTACTTTGAGCAGGGCTGCATAAATAATGCAAAGCGCTGAGCCTGGTGTGCAGGTCATGGTGATGCTGTCAGCTCACACACGGCTGGTCTATGCAAACACAGCAGGAATGGCTCTGCCCTTCTCTTCATACTCTTCTCCATGCCTGAACCTCCTACACTATGAGTATGTAACTATTGGTGCAGGGAAGGAAACAATGCAGACCAATGCAGACACTGCTGTCACAGAATTGTTTAAGTTAGAAGAGCCTCATTGAGTTCAATCATTAACGCACCTGTCCCAAGGCCACTGCTAAAAGTCCTGTCCCTAAACATCACATCTAAAGGGCCTTTAAACACACTCAGGGATGGTGATTCAACCCCTTCCATGAGCAGCCTGTTCCAAGGTTTGATGACCCTTTCCACGAAGAGGTTTCTCCAACCTAAATTCCCCCTGGTGCAACTTGAGGCTGTTTCCTCTTGTCCTGTCATTACTTGTGAGAAGAGATCAACCCCCCACCTCTCTAAACCCTCCTTTCAGATAGTTGTAGGCATAGAGCTTCCCCGTATCATCTCTGCCGATTAATGCAGTGCAATCAACAGTTTAATATGTTACTACTAAATACGTTAATTATATTATTCCTTTCTGACACCGCAATCATTGGATTTTTATGTTTTGATGCTAAATCTAGTAAAACTTTAAATTGGAGTCATTAAATAATTAGCTGTAATGTGTGACAAGCCAACAAAACGATTGCTGTTTTATTATTTTTTGCAGTGACTTTGTCTCCTCTGTTTGTGTTCAGAGAGCCAGGCCCTGCAAGGGACCATACAATGAAAAATATCATCATCATCCAAAGATGGAGATCTCAGCCTGGTTACTTTTTGACCAGGGGAAATAATTTGTTATTGCCTTGAGCTCCATCCATGATTTCCTGACTTCTGTTTCTTTGTCTTTAAGATATATGCACTACCCCTTTCTCCTTAAGAATCATTTGTACCCTTTTTCCAAAGCTCCACTATCCCTAATGGCTTTTCCCTCTCCATTTAACCTCACACTTCAGTGCATATGTTTAGGCTTTTATTGTTGGTTCAGGGCTCTGGCTGTTTTCTGCATATTTTCATTTTAAAAAAAGTATATATATATATAAAAGTTATACTAGAATATGTATTAGAATTATAGTAAAAATCTATACAAATATATAATTGTATATAATATATACATACATATGTAAGAAATAAATATAAATAAAAATATAAATACTAGCTACCCAACACATCCCTGTGGCAACTGGAAAAAGAAATAATCCCTTTTCTACCTAAGGAGCATTTGCTTGTCAGGCAAATGGGTTGGGTGAGGTCTCTCAGTCCAGTGCTGGCAAAGTGAAATGTATAAAACTGGGCAGCCCTGTGAGAGAAATAGATCTGTCAGTGCTGCACTGGGGTGTGCTCAGAAGTCAAATATCAATTTAGATGAGCAGGAAGATTGCCAGCGCAGTCTCAGGCTCTTCTCTTTCATTCTGCCTCTTTGCCTCTTCCTCCACTCCCTACTGTTCTCTCGTGTTTATTCACAGAACCTCTTGTGCCTGAGCAGCACACAAAGCACATGGGAAAACACTGGCTGCAACAGCAGCAACTACTGGATTTTAGAACTCTTTTGGAGCTCCTTGACATTTTTAATCTGACACCTGAGCATGGTCCTGTTCCTGGGGATGTCAGGTTTTGATGGAGCCGGTGTTTGGGTGTTTGCTTGCTTATCTCAATGCCAGCACTTTTCCTACAGGTGGATGCTCTTGTATATTATTGGTTCAGCAAGGGGATGCTTCCCCAGCTCCTCTGCAGTGCTTTGGCAGTACAAACCATTGCCAAAGGCAAAATGAGAGTGCCCTTGTTTACCAGCACCCTTCCATGGCAGCAGGCAGAGCCTCTCAAGTGACATCCAGTGGCATTTTGTCTTGTGCTGGTCCAGCAGATTGCCCCTGGTGCCATCCCTTGGTACATGGACGTCAGCATCTCACCGTGATGCAAATGCACAACCTTGCTGGGGGCTTGGGGGCCACACGTTTTGTCTCTCCTGCACCTGTTCTCCTGTTTGAGGCAGCAACTCCAAAACCTGAGAGCAGCAGGGATGTGTTTTCATCCCCACAGAGTGTGAGGAGAAGTGACAAGGCTTCCCTATAAATACAGCTCTAATCACATGAATGTGCAAACCCCTTAGGAGCGATCCAGGTGAGTATCGTGCTCTGTGATAGGGTTTTGTTGATGTTTCATTTTCTTGTCCTTTTCTTTTAAAGTTTTGCTAATTTTATACATCACTGGAAATTCTGGGCTGCTCCTGCCTTTTATTTTTTTTTTCCTTGCAGACAGCTGAGGCTTCATTCCCCAGAAACACAAAAAGAATCTAAATGAAATACTTTACAGCAATGCAGCACTTTATAGACTCAAACTGACTTAATCCTCACACTCACTCTCAGCCAGTAACATCAAACAGTCTGTTTCCTCTAAAAAGAAGTGGGAAAAAACCCCAAAAGGGCCAGGTTACCTATGGTTGCCCAGTAACAACTTCAGTGAACTTCAGTTGAGGGTTCAATTTGGCTTTTCTGGGGGGGTACCAATGCAGTAGGGATATTCAGAGCCCCAACAGGACACAAAAAAATAGCCAGACCTTTTGCTGCCACTGTTTTTCCAGCAATGCCAACACTTTCTATATTGCTCATTTTACCTCGTATCTGGCATTGCTGGTCTCTAAGATGCTGCTCACTGGGATATGAATTTCCTCTGCTTCCCTGGGGAAAATTCATTCCTCACTTGTTTTAACTTCTCGTTTTAATCTTAAAAAGGAGCAGCAGGGAGTAACCTTGCAAAGTGAGAAGGATATTTAAAATAAAAAGGAGAGAAAAACGGAATCACTGTTGAGCTGGCAATTTCTTTTAAATCCTAAGAAACACTAGTTCAAAATTGTTAGGCATTTGAATATAGACAGTCCAATAGACCTTAAACAAAATGAGTGGAAACCCCAGAACAATGCAGTAAGAGTAATTCTGGCACCTTGCCACTGACTCTTGAGGTATCTGGCTGGCCTGGCTCTTGCAAGCCAAGTATTGCTCTGTGTGTGTGTGTGTGATGTCTGTAGAGTAACTTCTACCAGGTGTAAGTTTCATGAACTCTAACTTAAACTGGTGCCTCTAAGGGCACATTACAATAGCTCTATCTTTCAGGCCATTGTAGAGCAGCCTGTGTGCAAACCGTCACCTCTGATGCTATTTATATGGGTAATTTAATTTAACACCAGCAGGAGGCTTCCAAATAACTCTCCCCAGCATGGGAAGAACAATAACCTCCAGTGCATATTCACACAATATTTCTGACCTGAGGGGCTGCCACATTCGAGGGGGACGTGTGTTGTTCTGTTTGGAGAAGAGCTGAAGGCAGATAGATGCTTCTCCTCTATTTCTGGTTTATTTAAGGGGCTTCCTAATGCTGCTTTCTCAGAGCTGTGTTTTCAGGGTTCATCGTATCCCCACCCTTTCTTTCTTCCAGCTCTTGCATTATATTAAACCACACAAATCACACACATTTGCTTTCATGACCAAGCCTCTACACTGGATTTTTTGACCACTGTACTGATCCAGTTTCAACTACAGTCCTATGAACAATGGTATTGACCCAGGAGCAGTGGGTGTTGCTTATAGGGGATATGGACACAGCAGCTGAGGGAACCCCATCCCTTGCCTTGCCACACCAGCCTGTGTTTTGGGCAATGGCCTCTCTTGTTTTGGCTACGATGACATTAAGCCTCACTGGAAAAGCAACTGCAACTGCCAGTTTCGCCGAGGTGATAACCCACCCATTGCAATATGGTGCGTGTCTACGTACAGTGAGGATTTATAGGCTCGTGGAAGGATGCCACATGCTTACTAGCTGGTGAATAGAAATAAGAGAGTACTAATTAGGTCTCTGATGTTGGCAGATGGATCTATGTGTCAGGAAAAGAAAGCTCTGTGTGTCCCAAAAAGCTGTGGAGTGTGTTCATCAAGACATACAAATGGGGAAAGAAGAGTTATCCCCCATTTGAAGAACACACCATAGGCTCCTATGAAAGATTCGACCTTCTGAGCTAAACACCTCTGGAATCCATCATTTCACTTATCTCACAGAGCAGCTGCCTCATGAGATCCAAAATGTTGCTAAATTTAAGGAGATTTCTGCAAGGGTAAGTGCTCAGTATTTTTTTTGGCCACCTTTGCTCATGGAATTAGAGATGGAACAAGTGGATGCAAATGGTTTTGCTTGGCACATGGAGTATATCTGTTACAGTATTTTATCCTGCAGGTATTACAAGCTGGAGAGGAAGTTTTCCAAGCTGGGTACCAGTTTTATTTAGTGTTATTGCATGTCTGGGAGAAGCTGGTGGCCTTGCAAATCACAGAATCAATTAGGTTAGAAAAGACCTTCAAAATCATGGAGTTCAACCATTAACCCAACTGTCCAACAGCCACCACGAAACCCTGTTCCTAAGCTCCAGCTCTCCATGACTTTGAAACACATCCAGGGATGGAGATTTGACCCCCTCCCTCAGCAGCCTGTTCCCAGGCCTGATGACCCTTCCCATGACAAAGTTTTTACTCATGTCCAACTAAACTTCCCATGGTGCAGCTTGAGGCCATTTCATCTGGTCCTATCACTTGTTCCTTGTGAGAAGAGACCAACCCCCACTTCTCTACACTCTCCTTTCAGGTAGTTGTAGATAGCAATCTGGTAGCCCAGATGGGCACACAATTCTGACCTTTCCTCTGCTGTTAGTCCTTGCTGCTGTGTTTCCTCACAGTACTAAGTGTTCCTTTATTTTAACTTCTGTTGGGGCAACAAGAACTCACTGTCTGCATCAACTCCTGTACCGATAAAAAACAGGATTTGGCCCTTGCATTGACTGGAAACAAGGGAACTCGCTCTGCTCATCCTGCTGGGAGATGCTGCTTGTTAACGCTTTTGCCCTGACAAACCCCAGCGGCATTCTCAGCCCTCTCTCAGGGTGCTGATGGCTGAAGGAGCATGCTTAGGCTTTTTCAGGAGCTCTGTTTAATTGTGGCACAATTAGTCTCTTCCCCCACCCCCACACTTTATTTATAATATTTTTTTGCCACAAGTCATGAGAAGGTTCCAGCCAGAAGCTGTACAGCTGAGAGATGATTCACAGATAACCCCCTCTCCTGTTTCCTACTCCCAAGAACTATGGGAATCAAAAAGCAAAGTAATTTTTGGACTGATGCTCATGCTGGGACCATACAGTGAGAAATTACCTGGTCTCTCCCTTCTCCTCCCCTCCAGTAGCTTTGGCACCTGCACATTGTGATTAATACGGGCACTGTGGGGGACATTCAGCACGTTGGAAGGTTCCCATGAGCCAAATGCTACTGGGGGCAATTTCATGGGCTGGAACAAAGACTGTCAGGGGAAAACGTGGGTTTTACAGTTTCATAAAATGCATGAAGAGCTGGTTCTGAAGAAGACACACCTCCCTCCTTTGAGAGGAAACCCCAGCAAGGCAATGCTTTATTTTTCCAAAGCCTTTTCCGCCTGCTTAAGTTCTTGAGCTGTTAGAGCAAACAGGAACATGTGGTCCCTATCAGGGTACTGGTTAATAACAGCCTTGCAGTTTACTTAGCTTCACACAAAGCCTCTAATATACCCAGCCATTTCCTAACAGATGGGAAACAGGTATGGAGGGAACCTAAGCATCTGGCCCAAGGTCATCCAGACCTGCTTTGGCAGAGCCCAAGTCTGCAGATCCCGGTCCAGATCCCCAGTGACTGGGTGACATCGCTGCCGAGCCAGCAATGGGAGGGTACACGCCGGAAGCCTAGCCATGTCCTGGGCTGTCATCATCCTTTTCTGCTGACAGAGAAGGTCTCAGATTTCTGCTGAGGGCTGTGACTGATCTGCCCTGACAGACGCTTGGATCTCAACATGAACAAGAGGGGTTCAGCATCTCGATGAGCAGTAACCAGGACGTGGCCTCTGTGACTGGGAGGAGCTGAGGGAGTTGGTCATCAAGTACATAGATACATATTTATGTACAAGTCTACTTGTATATAACCTACCTCCCACATGCAGATGGACAGGGTGTTAGCTCAGTGCCATGGACTCTGCTCCAACTTGCGATGCTCCCGTTGACATTTGTTTTTGCAGCATTTCCATGCTTGCTTTTGTTCCATGGCCTCTGCAGTGAGATGCAACAAGATGCTTTTACAAGCAGAGCTGGAGTGTTAGGACCGGCAGCACCACCTTGCCAGCTCACCAGCAGCCTGGAAACAGTGTGGAGGCCATGGTGCCCCCCAGCATCTCCCCTGAGAGCGGCCAGCCTCAAGGGATGACATTTTCAAACTCATCAGGTTATTTTGAAGAGGGAGAGATCTTTTTTTCTTTTTTTCTTTTTTAAACACTTAAGTGAAACAGATGCTTGAGCTGCTCCTTAATCTAGAAGGTAACTGCTAATTAGTTCTGTATACAGCATAAGCCTTCGCTCCACATGGCATATTTTGTGTCAGCACGGGATCCCTATCAGGGACTTTATCTGTTTACTGTCCTTCCCCTGGTATTCGAGAGAAATGGAGTTTCCTCCACCAGCTCTGCCTTTGGGCTCTTATTGTTTCTGTTTTAAAAATCCAATCGTGCAGCTCATGTGGCTGTTTGGAGCAGGGAGAACCCCTTCCCCTTCCCTCCTTCCCACAAAGGCAGTTCTGGGGGACTACACGTGCATGTCACGGCTGCACAGAAGGGTTTGGGGTTGTCTTTTTTCCTTTCAGGAGGGCCCCTTTGCCTCATGGGGACTGCACATGTGTGGGAGGAATGCAATGCATGGCCCATTTGAAGTCTTCTTTATAAATATTCAATTCCCCTTGACACAACGGGCAACACAGCAAAGCAGCCCCTCATGGTCCTGCATGCCAATAATTTGCAGATTAAAACTCCTCCGACGTGCATCTCCACAATGGGCCCTGCCTTATCTGGAATGGGCCTGTGGAACTATTGTGGTGATAATCTGGGGATTAAGAGACTTTAATAAAAAGCTTTGACATGATGGGTCATAGCTGCTCTGGAGGAAAAAAAAAACCTAAAAAAAAATCAAATCTGTTACTCCCGAACGGCTTAATCCTGGGTGAGCCTGGATCCTTCCACTCCAAGGCTGCCAGGGGGATTCAGAGGTGCTCAGTACCTTGTTCCAGGAGCTTCTGGTGCCCCGGGACACCAGAAGCTAATTGCCTTAGAAGTTTGCTCATCCCAGTGTGCCCTGTACTGCCAATCTGCAAGGGACCTTAATGCCTCTTGGGAGCTTTTCTCAGCACCCACCACCCCAGAATTACTGCTGATGCCCTTAACCCATGGATCCACACTGCATCCATCCTGCTCAGCTGGCTGTGGTGCTGGTCATGGCATGGCCCAGTTGTGGTCCTTACTCTACTCCCAGTGTGTTTCAGGGAGGACTTCCCAGTTCAAGTTCAGCCATCCTGCTGGACCCCACACTGGAGTACCCTGGTGCCCGTTAATTACATTTGGGTTCCTCATGAAGAATGCAGCAGTGCTCACCCAGCACTTGTCTCTAAACAAATTGTTAATATTTTAAGTGTCTTTCATGAGTCTGAGTCTAATTAATTAAAGGTTTATGAAAAACAATTAGGTTTTGATAGGGATCACCTTCTCTTGAGTTCCATGTCTGCACAGAGGAAAAGAGAGGGGTTAGAAAGGCTCAGGTTGAAATTTAGAAGTGCAGTGTATAAGAGAATACACAAATCCCACATGGATTGGGGAAATTAGGACATTTGGTGCCAGATTGTCTGACTAATTAGATTTCTATCAAGTCCTGAGGGACTGGCTGATGCAGCATTTTAATTTAAAGCTGCAGCAACAGCAGCAGCAGCTTTTTTTCCTCCCCCTTGTGCTCTTTATAATTGCCTGTCTTTTTGACATCCAACCGTTTTCCAGTGCTACACCTCTGCAAGGATCAAACCTTGCCATGAGTCTCACAGGCTGGATCTGCTCTTCTCCATTGAATGGGAAAACAGTTCCCGTGCCTGCAAGGGGGTTTCCCATTGCATGAGGCAGGGCCTTCCCTGACAGACACGTGGGAGATTCTTATCTGGGAAGATGATAAGGTGTCTCAGAGTCACCCAATACACCGACTGGTTTAATAATTGAGATCGTCTTTGCAAAGGGGTGCATTGCTCTCCCTAAACCTGCTCCCTGAATGACTCCCTGACCCCAGAACTGCAGCTTTGCATCTCAGCTGAAACACTGGCAGTCTTTTGGAAATAAGTTCGTTTCCATCCAGGGACTCCTGAAATGAAGATCAATGCTGAAATGACTGCTCGCTGCAGGGAGAGCAGAATGGGAAGCTCTTTTAATTGTATTAATTTCTAACATGTGATGCAAACGTTCTGCATCCAGGTAGAGGATGGAAAGCAGCAGCTGGTGGCAAAGCCGTGGAGTGAGTACAACTTCAAGATCCCATCCCTGAACTCCAGTGCTAGTTCAGGTCCCTAACTTAGAGCTGAAGTCTAACTTTTAGTTCCCTGAAGTTACAAGGGGCTGAACTCAGTCTTAATGTTTATGGAGCAATGAACAAATCGATTCAGAACTGCAGAACTGCCAGATTCTTCTGGAGCAGGTACCAAAACTTAGTGTTAATCGCTCCAAAATGAGTTACTATTACAGAAGCAGAGTAAGAGGAGTTTTTAAAAGCCACTTCTTACTTGACAGGATGGGATTGCAAATACTCCCTTGCCCTATTTAATGAAAAATTACGATGCTGTTATTGCTGTTTTATATGATGGATACATAATTAATGGGGTTTACAGTCATTTCTTCCCCCATTTTGCTTTACTTCTTCCAGGTTACATTAAAGAAAAGAAAGAAAAAGAAATTATAATGGAATTATATCTTATGCTTCACTGACACTGAAAACTATTATTCCTCTTGATAACCAAGCCCAGCAAAGTCAACCATTCCAGCAAATATTAAACACAAAAACGTACATTTCAGACATCTTAGGAATCTGCTGTGAAGTCTTTAACTCATTGCTTTGTGAAATTCCACAGTGGTGGGAGCTAAAATGGAATGAGAACCTCTGACAATACTGAATTTCCCCACTTCCATTGATGGAAAGCAGATCTCAAACGTTACTGAAATGGTTTCGCTTAACCTCATATTCCCATTATTATTTTGTTATGGTTTTTTTTGGAGGAGGTTAGTGAATCCTTAGGTTCTCCCACCCACAATCCCTGGATGCTAAAAATGATTTAACCCCACCGTGTTTCAGACAGATGGGTGATGTGGAAGGCAACAGGAGCCTGGCCAGCTCTGTTTGTGGCCCGATCATTTCAATTTACAGTAGATGTGTTAAAGAGGGAAAAGGGCAGCTATTACTGTAAGAGTATTAAGAGCCTGAGTGATGGATGGGATCCCACTAACCTGGGTAATAAAGAAACACAGAACAAAAAGGACATTTCCAGCCCCCTGAGTGCCCAGAGCTGCTGGGCTTTGAAAGGTGCCATAACCAGCATGATAAGAGCAAATGAGTTGGAGCTGCTGTGAAAGTACAGCTCTTATTTAGGGTCCTGAGAGGGATCTCGAGTCTCCTGAAAAACTTAAAACATCCCTAATCCTCTCAGCCAGATTTGTGGCCCTATAAAATGCTCCTACAGTTTGGTATTGGTGCTTTTTCAGCCTTGAAATGTCAGAACACAGAGAAAATGCAGAGTGATGGTTACAAAACACACTTTCAGCAAGCTGCTTCTGGAGGGAGGTGGCTTTTCCCCCTCATTTGCTCCCCTCCTGTTTCTCTCTCCACCCAACAGAGAGAAATTCAACTAATTTCTGACATACTGGGATTAACTAGAAATTAATTGTTTTTTTCTCCTGCTTTTGTTCGCTGAAAGAAAAATAAAGATTGGAACAAGCCACCATTTCACATTGCTGGTGCTGCTTCTTTTTCCTTTCTTTTGCTTTAAATCCCAATTTATTTCCAAATTAAATGGAGATGCATCCAGGGGATAATTCCCCTCACTATCAACTCCAAACTGTGCGGGAGGAATGTGAAGTTAGTGCTTCTAGATGGCGAAACCTGGCTGGGCTGTCAGCACCTCCCATGGATAAAGGTAGAGAGATGAGATGCCCCCCACACTGGGGGTCTGAACTTAGAAAAGAAAATTGTATTGGTTCAAGCTATCAAAATGAGATGATACAGACTTTTCTGAAAAATAAACCCTGCTCACAACAATGCTGTGAAAAATCATCCGTGGCTCCACCAGAACTAACCCAGCTCTGCAAAGAAATCAGTTCTCTGCTCTGATTTTGATCTGCAATGTGTGTGGTGGGAACACTGTCCTGAATGGCCACTGTCAATGTTATTAGAGTCAAAATATGGACAGCAGTAAGGTGAAAGGAATAAGGTGAGGGTGGCTTCCCAGCATCTGGTAACCAGTCCTGCTAGAAACTGTGAAGAAAAAGCACAAAGTAACATTTCAGCCATTTCCAAAACCAAATGGGTTTGTGTTTCAAACAAACATCTCCAGAACTGTCCTCTCCTGAGTCTGTGCATGTCTCGGTGAACACACAGGTCTTGCAGGCACCAAGATTAGGGAGTACTAGGCTAAAGCTGCCGTGGTGGTGGGCACTCAGGGGACATGACACACGGGAATGCATCTGTCAGTAGTGAGGAGAGATTTTGGAACTATTTTTTCAATTATTTTCTGCAGTTTAAAAGTGAATCTGATGCTGGTGGGAGATGTCTGCTGCCTCCCTTCAGGTAACTGGGATATATAAAAGGCTATTAAAAAGTTTGGGGATGCTGCATCATAGAAGCTTCTCTCACATTACCCATCGTCTTGCGGTAATGTCAGGATATGGTGCAATTTTTCCTCCAAGCACTGTCTAGATGTCTTCTTTAACATTATTCAAGTGGAAAGCCCCAGTACAAGGTTTTCACAGGCAAAACCTGGCAGAAGAGCAAGGAAATCAGGACCTGCCCTGTGCCTGAGCAACGAGCCAAAAACCGGGGGACTTGACTGCTGTTTTATTGGTTCAGTCCACAGAAAAGGTTAAACAATTCTAAACCAATTTTTTTCTGAAATCAGCAAAACTCTGCCTGGAGGAACCAGGCTCTGCCTTGGCAGGTTTGAGTCTCTTGTAGGGAATAACCTGACTCTGCCCAGTGTGCCACAGGTGGAACCCCACCACGATCCCAGTCCACCAGCTCTTGACCAGCCACCTCCAGTCAACACGTTTCACTTGCCTGGGAAGTGAAGGGAAATCTATTTTGTTTGTAATAAAGCTGATTATCATAGATAAATGTATCTAATTAGTCTCATTTGCTGACACACAAGCCTTTAATTGCAAGTTGAATAATTAGACATATCTGCATATGCAAATGAATAGGGTTATACTATGTCACTCTTAACATGATTTCTCTGGAGACAAATCGCTCTCTATATTTCAGGAGAGAATATGATATATTAATTTATGTAGACAAATAACTTTATTTAGAACGAGTCACTCTCATGTTTGTTTATATAAAGCAATAAGAGAAGAAATAAAAGAGATTTTATGTGGAAGGAAACAGCTGGAAGATACTAATTTATGAGGTGGGGGAAACCCTTGTGAACTATAACTGCTCTATGGGGAGTGATGGGTGCAGGGAATGTTCCCCCAGCAGGAAAATCCTAGTGAGGCTGGACATCCTCACAAATGGAGTAGGAGCCTTGGCACGTGGCCTTGCTGGAGCCATCACTCCCACCACTTTTGCTCCCACCTATCCCATGGAACCCTCCTTTTCACTCCCACCCATCCCATGGAACCACCTGAACCCTCCCTTTTGTTTCCACCCATCCCACCACACTAAGCAATTTCCTCCTCACTGGTATTTCTGCATCTTCTCTCTCCTCTTTGCTGGATGATACATAGTGTGATTCTGAAAAGTGTTTGGGCCTGATGTTTCCCAGCCAGGTGGTCACTGCAAAGCAATGGGCTGTGATTTTCTGGTGGGTGCACAGAGGCATGTGCAGCCCTGATGCAGCAGACAGGTGCCAGGGGAATCCAAATAGGCAATGGAGGGTCTGGTTGCACCCCCTTTGTGTGAGGGGGACTCAGCAGTGACTTGCTGGCGTACACAAGCCTATTTCCATTGGGCTCTCTGTGCCTTATGTTGGACCAGGACCCTGGAATGCAGCTGGTCACTGGGGATGGGGCTTTGGGGCTTGGAAAAACTGTCCTGTAGGGATTATCAGCAGTGAACAAAGTGCTTGGAAATGGAAATAGTTCCATGTGCACCAGCAGCAACACTGTCCTGGCTTGTTTTTACGAGCAAAACACGGCTAAACAGGATAAAAATCTGCTCCAAAGCCCATCTTCTCCCCAAAGACAGAACCAAACTGTAAGAATGCTTATTATTATTAATCATACCCATAATAACAATATATTAATGAAACCTAATAGTAACAGTAGGAATGCCTGCTTGACCCTGCAGCAGATGCATCCCCGCGGTCCTGCAGGGCTGTCCGTGTTCCATCCCTGTCCCCATCCCACTCGCTGTCCCGCCGCAGCAGGTCGCCGTCCCCCCCCCCGGCCGCCNTAACCGCGGGCTGGGCCGGCTGCAGTGCGCACAAGGCGTCGGCAGGGGGCAGCACCGGCACGAGCCTGCCCGGTCCGGCCGAGTGGAGGGGAATGGCGGGGTCAGGAGGATGGGTGTCCCCTGAGTCCATCCCTTTGCCCAGCTAAAGGATCTGTCAGCCCAACTCAAACATGAAATAGCAGTGAATTACTCAAAGATGTTCATGGGTGAACGTGGTGGGAATTAACCCAGGCTTTTCCAGTCACATACAGCCACAGGACAAGAAAAATCACAGTAAACACCAAAGTCCTTAATACAGACTAGTACAACACCCTTAATGCCCTATAAACAGTGCTTCCTTCATCAGACTGGTATAGGTTCGCAACAAGAGAAAGGGAACACTGGCAATTAAGGCACCCAGGCTCCTCTGATAGTTTTTCCAAGCAGATTTCTAGGTTTCACTGAGGGGGCTGTGTCATGCTGCAAAGTTTTAGGGTTCTTACAACCAAAGCCCTCTCCAAGCCCTTAAAGACATTTAGGGTGTGCTGGTGATGCAGGGCTTAAACAGTGGAGAGGGTGGAATCTGCATAAGGCTGATTTGGGGAAAAGAAGTGATGAAATGCAGCTCAGCTGAGCGGGGTTTGGTGATCAGCACCTCTGAAGAGAAACATGCCCTAGACAGGAGCTGCTGCATGTGTGAAGGGCATCTTGCTGGGATCCAGCAAAGCTCTAACTCACATTCAGAAACATTTCTCTATGGGATGTGGGCTAATTGTGCCTTATGTGGGTTATTTATGCTCATTGCTTTGCCCCCCACCAGCCACAAGTAGGTTACAGTGGGGTGATGGGTCACTGTTAGGGCTGCCCATGGGTATGGTGCCCTGTCCTGGCCACCACAATGTGACCTTGTATGGAGCCACCCACCTCAGGGCTACATCAAAGGTGCATTGATTTGCATCTGTGATGAGTTTAGAAAGAGCCTTTTCTCACTGTGTTATTGTTGTTCTTGTTATTATTGCTAAATATTTCTACACAGCAGCTTCCAGCCCCTGTCTGTTCTGCTGTAACAAGATTTTCATGTAGAAGCAGCTCCATGTGATCCATCCTTTGTACCACAAACTATTTCCTTGCAGGGGCTGGTGTGTCTTGGGAACCCCCCTGCATGTGATTCAAGGGGCAGAGGGTCCTTGGGGATGTCCAAGCCTTGTTGTTGGGTTTCCTCCACAGCAAGAACCTCACAGCAACCTCCTCCATGTACCCTGCAGCTGCAGTGGTCTGCAGCCCCTGCCAGGACAGCTTGGTGCCCTATGACACCTTGAGTGCCCCCAGGCTTTTCTACTGTGCCTGTGGATGCCTCTGGGTGCCTCTGTTCACCCCCCATCCCCAACATGGCATTTTTGGGAAAAGGCCATGTCCCAGGGCCGTGACTCTCTGCTAAAACTCATCATGCTGTCATTCCCATTAATGCCTTCCTAATCCTGGTGATTTAGTGAAATGTGAGCAGAATCCCTGGCTGAAGTCATCCTTGGCCTTGGAATAGCAGTGGGGCTCTCTTCCCTGGCTCATGGGTTTACCCCTCCTCTCTGGGTGCAGTGTTTTGAGGCAGGTTTCAGCTCAGCATCGCTCTGTTTTATTCTAAGAGTTTCTCCATCTCATGACAACAGGGAGCTTTTACAACACAAACAAATCCCAGGAACAGGTGAATTTCTCAGCTATGAAATCAGTAAAGCAGGTGATTGAATAAAGTTTCATTTATCCGAGCTGCCTGCCCCAGCAGCTCTCTCTGGTTGTGTGACATTCCCCAGCTTCTGGCCTTAGCAATACTCTTACCCAGACCTGAGACACCCTCTGTCCTCAGTGCGGCTGTGTCTGCTCTGACATTGAAAACCCAACCCTTCTACATAGGGCCAAGCTCTTTGCTCAACTCCCTGGGTTAATCTGGAGTAAATCCTTGGGATTAACTGGATTTAACCCTGTGCTGGTGCAGCTCTGACCCATGGCATTGCCTGGGCTCCTCATCAGGAGCCATGGGTTGCCTCAGAAAAGACCAATAAATTATCCCATTGTTTGCCCATCAGCCACTTCCTGATGAAAGAGATGGGGATGCCCCCAAAAGCAGCAGAGCGCTTTTGAAGCCCAACCCCTTTCTCTCTGTTAAATCATCTATCTTAAAAAAATGTGTCTTCCTTTCCTATTAAAAACCTCCTTTTCTCCCTCCCTGACTGCCCTGAGAGTTTTGCTGTACAGTTTATTATGTTTCCTCCCCAGGGCATGCACCCACTCCAATCTGGGGGCCTGGGGACATGGAGGGTCTTCTCACTCCTACCCACCCCAGGGTTTGTTTCAGTGGTTTCTTCTTGGTATCCCAGGTGAAGCACTCAGGTCTGCTCGGCATGAGGAGCCCATGTGATGAATATGCCCATAGCTGTGTTTTGTCTACCTGTTGGGTATTTTCTCGGCTGGATGTGAATGAGAGGAGGTCCTGTCTCTATGAGCCTCAGGTGAGAAGCTCATCCTGCCCTTGACTTCATATGTTCCTGAAACCCTTCTCACATCCATCATCACTTGAGGATGTCCTGACTCAGGATGAAGAATGTTTGGAGTGATTTGAGGGTGACTCTGGTTCTGCTAGCCCTCAATGGATGTGATGGCTGTGGGACATGGGCTCTCTCCTAATAATGTGCACCCCTCCCTGATGTTCTCCTTTGGGGTTTGCGATGGAGCAAGTCCCCTTGTGCTCTCCCTGTGTCTAATGGGGGGAGAAGTGCTGACCCTTCCCTTCCCAGAGCCTCCTCATCTCCTTCATGGTTCATCCACCTTCACCAGTCAACCTCTCCTTGCATCCTTCTGCTGGCCACCTGGTGAAGGAGCCTGATGGAGAAAAAAAAGGGCAGCAGCAAACCCCAAAGGCGTGTGCTTGCGCTCAGCGCTTTCAGACCGCGCAGGATGTCACCTTGTCACAACTTCGGTTCATTAGGCATCGCGGGGAAGACACTGGGACATCAAAGCTCTCCAGCTCCCTGTAGAAACAGGCGCAGCTCTTTTGATGTCAGCCCCCCAGTATCCCCCCCAGATTAGCAGTGACTTGTACAACCCAAACCTACAGGGGATCCTGCGCTCGGTTCCGCCATATGTTCTGGGGCAGTTTCTGTCGCTCCTCTGGTTTGCTCCAGGAGGAGGTTTGTCGGGGCTGGGGCTGGGTGGGGAGGAGTAAGCATTAATTTTTTGATCTGTTTATTTATTTCTATGCTCCTTACTGCTTCTCGGGCACGGCAGGGGAGGGCAGGGGAGGGCAGGGGCGGGCTCCAGCACATCGTGTGTCAATCAGCCTCTTTGAAGTTCACCAGCATCAAACGCTTTTATTTTGGGGGACCCCAGCCAGCTGTTTGTTTGCCTCCCTACTTTAGATGGATCCGAAGGATAATCTGCTGGCCCCGTGTGCTCAATCTGAGCTGCTAATGCTGCAGAGAGAGCCCGGGATGGTCCCTTTGCCCCTGGAGTGCCGAGGTATTTATAGCCTAACGCAGAGGTTTGCAGCCTGCCACTCGTTTTCAGTGCAGCAGGAGGAAACATCCCTGTGTCTGACGCCACCAACTGCTGCTGACTTTAGAGGGGGATAGTGTCACTCTAATTCAGTGCTTTATGCTGCAGGAATATTCTGCCAGCGGGGCATTAGAGTGTCCGACATCGGGGTGTCTGCACCTGAGCAAGAGCATTGCTTCATGCAGACGATGCTCTGGAGATACCAACGGCAGGGCATGGATTGGGATGTGGAGAAGCTCAGCACAAGCGTGGAACCCCAGTTTCCAGTGCCAAAAGCAAGACCAACCTAATTTGGTCAACCTCAATCCCTCCTGCTCCACAGCAGCTCAAGCAGGATCCAGCTCTCTGAGGCAGCATCTGACAAAATGGAGTGGAAATGAATTCAATTCAGGGCCATCTAATTTCATGAGAGAGTCTCTGAGAATAATTCTACTGCAGATGCTTAAGGTGATCTCCACATGAAAAGCAGGGAAGACAGGGAAGATGATAGAAAACGACGGCAGAATTTATACCTTCCCCTCCTTCTCATAAGCCCTGAACATCCTGCGCGTGTCCTGGCATGAAAACCCTGGAGCAGCCCAGCCAATCTATGCTTTTACTGCCCTGGAACAAATTGATGGCCACAGAAGATGTGTACAGCCACCTCTCATGGACCACAGGGACTGGGCCAGGGGGCAAATCTTTGGGATTTTAAAAAATAAAGTATTTTACCAACATTTTAAGAGTGAAAAAAGCAGTATCTAATGGTGTGCTCTGGATATCCATCATTCCCTCCATCCTGGGGAACTCTAGGCGGTAGCTGGGTGCTCTTAGTGGTGTTTGAACTCAAGGAAGCCCTGCTTAGAACACAACCACTACTCTCTCCATTCTTTTTTCCTTTGCTGCATTTTTCCTTCCTGCTGTTTAGGGGGTTTAAACAGCCTTGATTTTCCGTGGCTGACAGCACACCCCATATGCTATTTATCTTGTCAGCACTCTCTCCCTCTGCCCTCAGCTCCCATTTTGTTCTCATTAATAGCGATTATGAAAAATGGGGCTAAATACTTACTTTCCTATGATTTATCCAAATGTTGAACTGCGTAATTGGAGAAGCTGAGACATTATCCCTTCAGATTCTGTCAAGACTCAATTTCTGCATTTGATTTAATTTTTAGACTCATGACCCATAACAGTACATGTATTTATTGCCTTTCTGGTGGCTTGGTTGAACAATATATCCATCAGTCAGGAGCAGGAGGCTGCAGATTATTTATAAGAATTTAAATAGTCACTGGTTTGTAAGAACTCTGGTCCTCAACACGCGGTTATTAACGCAGGGCCCCTAGATACAACCAAATTGAAAGTCAGCTGGAAGGAATGCCCTTATAATGAAGATATTTAATAACAGGCATCAGCCTCTGATTTTTCCTCTCGCTGACAGAAGTGACGCATGAGCAGAGGTGGGGGAGCAGCTCTGCGCTATGGAAACCTCCCCTGCCCCCTTCCTGCGTCTGATCCAGCTTCTTCCACTGGCCACTGGGAATCGCTCATGGCTAAAAGGCATTGGTGTATGGACACCTGCCTTTTCGAACTGCTGTCCAGCAACAGTCACACACATACTTGCATACACAGAGATTCCCTGCATCCTCTCTCTAATCCATCACTCCTGCCCCTACTTCTTGCAAATCACTTCTGCTTGGCCCTGGCCATGGTGGCCAGCTGAATGCAAATGTTCATCTGTGATGAAATGTCACAGGTCTGATGAGGACTGGCTGAGAGAACTGGAGTTGCTTAGTCTGGAGAAAAGGAGGTTGAAGAGAGACATTATTGCTCTTTACAGCGACCTGAAAGGAGAGTATAGAGATGTGGACTCCTCTCCCATGTCACCAGTGATAGGACAAGAGGAAATGGCCTCCAGTTGTGCCAGAGTAGGTTTAGACTGGACATCAGGAGAAATTTCTTCACTGACAGAGTGGTCAGGGTTTGGAACAGGCTGCCCAGGGAGAGGGTGGAGTCAGCGTTCCTGGTGGTGTTAAAAAACTGAGTAGATGTGGTCCTGGGGAACAGGGTTTTGTGGGCAGGGTGGGCTTGGGTTGATGGTTGGACTTCACTATCTTGGAGGTCTCTTCCAACATTAATGATTCCATGATTCAGTGATTCATTCATTCTATATGGATCAGCAACATGCAATTTCAAAGCTCATTTGCTGGGGCAGGGCAGCCAGTGAAGGGATAGAGCATCACCCAAGTCATACCAAACAGTACTGCCCAGCTTCCCAAATTGACACGGACACCCTGCTGAAATTGTTACTAAAACAAGTACTGGAGCTGCTCACGTGGGCCAGCACCGTCTTGGTAAAGGGATAACGCAGCAGTCGTCAGGGACCAGAGTTAACGTCTGACACAACTACTGCAGTCGGGTGGTTAAACGAGAGCCATCATGGTAACAATGGCATCACTGCACAGAGGAACAGTTTACAGGACTGAGGATGTTTTATGTTTGATGCCAAAATCAAAGAATAGCCCTAAGATGAAGCTGAGGCTCTTGCAGGGACCAGTAAGAATGTTGATTATTTCTTTTTAGACTGGTAACACCGCAACGATTTCCTGCCCCATCTTACTTTGCACTGGCATTTGGCATGTTTTGACCAGCTTTAACTGCTACAAAGTTCTCCTGGTTTCTGATGTTAGTCCTAAACCCATTACCAGCTCTTTTTAGGCCTTCCCATTGTCTGTTTAATCCCAGTTCCTCCCTTGTGCTTCTTCCACAGCGAGGAGGAAAACCTGCCTGGACAACCCCAAAGCCCAAAACAAAATCATCAAGAGCCTAAAGCAAAGGGCTGTCTGGGATGTCCCATTAAAATACCTGTGAGGCAGGAGTGTGTTTGCTGGGAGAGGGTTGATGAGAAGGAATTGTGGTGGTTTTAAGCTGAATATAAGAGTGGAAGTCCTTGAAATGGCTTAACTGGAGGATGCTGGGTTTGTTCACAAAGACTTCTGTGCAGCTGTTCAGCCTTGTGGGGAGAAAACCAGAAGCACTGTGAGTGATCTTATTTTTTTTTTAAATTAAACCTCACTTTTTAGAAATCCCAAGTTTTTATTAATGAAATATTTCTCCTGTAGTGAACTCAGCTCATTTTTTTTTAATGTACACAAGATATTTCAGTTGTTTCCCTTCCTTTCATTTCAAAAACCCCAACAATTCAAAATTACTGGATCAGCATTAGTGACATCATTACCAATTTGCTTTTGAGTTTTTGCCATTTTCTGCATTGTAGTTTTCTGCCTCCACTTAAAAAATTAAGGATACAACTCCCTACTGCGGATTCAGATTCCCTCTGGCTATGTTACAGACTGAGTAATGACAGTGACCCTTCTCAGGACATTCATTAACACTTGGTTTCTACTGCTTTTAGCTGAAAATCTAAAGAGAAATTATTAAGATCAATGGAAATGAGAAAGCTCTGCCTGATAAATATCAATTGTTGGACTTGCTGGGTGTTTCCCCTCCACATGGGAGTTTGCAAAGGACCACAAGCTCTTTCCAACCAACTTCCGTGAACTATGTATTCCTTCATTCCTTTAGTGCTCTCTGCTTCCTGTGGGGAATAACCTTAACACTGGAAATCCTGAGGCTAAGTAGCTGCAAACCGTATTTAGTTATTAAAAGCCCTGGATGGGCTCTAGGCTGAGTAGGAGAAGTTTCTCATCCAGGAGATCTAGGGCTTTGCCTGAGGAAATGGAATGAGCTGAGGGGTCCCATCCATTCCCAAGCAGCACCAGGGATGCAGGAAACCTCAACCCATTGTCCTCCACCACAGTGGTCCGCGTGTTCTGATCACTATTACTGGTTTTAAATTATATTGCTTGTCCTTTTTTATAGTCAGAGAGCCACCCGTCAGCATCAATTACGAGAGCGAATATTGACATCCCCTTTAAAAAAAGAGGTTTAAATATTAAAGCCAAAAGGGACTTGCTCTGGGCTTCATCTCATTGTGCTGGTCATCAATAAAGCTGTAGCTCGCAAAACCAGTTGTCACAGCAGTTCTTGGTGTCTGGTGCTGACGTGACGCCTGAGCGGCAAATGGTTTTCAAATGAGCAAACTGGACTTTTAATTATGTTAATAATCGCAACTGGAGAGAGCTGCTCTGAGGAGAACAAACAGCTGAAAGTTGCTCCTTGTGAAAGGGGCAGCAGAGGAGCCGTTGCCTTTGTTGTATTTAGAGGCTCTAAGCAGGGAGAAGAAAAACCTTCCTGTGCTTCTTAGGCAGCAGCCGTTCCCACAGATAACCCTGGAACCCCCTCTGCATATCTTTATTTTAACCACACCAATATTTATTGATTTTCCCTGCAATTATACAGTGCTGAATTTATTTGCATCAGTGCTCTGCTGGGCCGTATATTAAACCTCCCTTCTGCCAGCGGTGGCTCTTAGAAAACTGCTTCAGATTTCCCCTCTGAGCCTGAGGTCAATAGGCCATAATTTATGATTTTGAACTTATAGCCAGACCTAATTTATGGATCATTTCAGGTTTCTTGTGCTTAACCATTTCAGGGGTGGAGTCTGCTCAGGGAGGCAGAGCAGATTCTCTGAGCACAGCTGGGATTCAGAGTTTAGGGGTGAGAGACGTTCAGGGCTGTAGTAAAGCTCAGTGAAACACTACAGCCACAAGAAAGCGGCTTCTCCATAAATTATGGATGGTTCTCCTGAAAAATGTTTGTATTCCCTAATACAGCTCTAGGTTATCTCACCAGAGCGAGGGAAATGTCATTAAGGGAAGGCTGGGTGTCATGTCTCAGAAATTGGTTTCCATGTGCTGAGCACAGAGTGCGTTGGGTTCTGGGGTTTTGTTTATCCGACTAATATTGACAAACTATGGATTTGCTTTCCTCCCTTCCTAACAACTTTGAAAATATTTGCTGGGAACAAAAGGCTAAGGTTCTACATTACGATATGCAAACACTAACCCACCCCAGTCTCCTCATCTACAGTGAGGTCTCTGCTACTCTTGCCCAGCAGCCAAGGCAGCTCTCAATTGAAGAACAAGGTTTAGGGGTGACCAGGCAGTGCTGGGTCAAAGGCTGGACTTCATGATCTTCAAGGTCTCTTCTAACTAGAGACATTCTGTGACTTGGACAACACACCTTGTCTGCTGTGCTCCAGACCAGCTCAGAGTGCTTGTGAAATGGGCAGCCATTTGATTCTATGATCCTATGATCAACCCTTCCAACAGGTTTTGGGTCATCTGCAGAGAAAGCTCTGGGTATCAACCTCAGCAGAGGGGCACAGGCTGCCAATGTGGAGGATCTGTCTGGGACAGGGGCTGTGGCATCAGTTCACAGCTCATGCATCAGTGCATTTTTGACTTCACTGCCTCAGCAGCTCTTGGGAACCATCCTCCTGTGCTTTACATCGCCAAAACCATCTGCTAGAGCTGTGCCGTGAATCGCCTGGTCCTCTAGAGGCAGCAGGGAGGAAAAGAAGGCAAAGTGAAATTCTTCTGTGGAAAGAAGTCAAGAGAAAAAAAGTGAAATTAACCTGTTCAGTTCTGAATGAAGATTTTGCAGCCACAACCCCGGTAAAGGGAGAGGCTGGACTGGCCCCATCCATCAGGAAGTCACTGATGGGATCAGATGCCCGGAGGTCAGCCAGGTGCCTGGAGGGCATATTGAACATGCCAGGGAACAAATCGACAGCAGCAGCATCAAAAGCTACTGATGAGGTTCGGATATGAACCAGTGCCAAGCGCTACCATCAGCAGAGCTGCGGCATCAGGCTGTGTCAGCACGGAGTGTGCCACGGCAGCCTTCCCTCCATGTGCACACCCAGCATGTGGGATCTCAGGAACACAGGGAGAAACGTGCCATAGGGCACAGAGATGGACTGAGCTCCTTCTCACTCCCTGGGCCATGGACTAGGAATCCCAGGCTGTCCACAATGCTGTGGTCCAGCTGCACACATGGAATGAGCGTGTGAGTGCTCAGACAGGCTGTGAGGCACCATGGGGTGTGCTGGAGGTGAACCCGCAGCCTTTAATTCTGGATTTATGGCTGCTACTGATCCTGAGCTAACCTTTGGCCATTACGGTGTCTGAATGCAACTTTGGGGATTAATAAATGGGAAAAGTCAGGACCTTAACTGTCAGGAATATGGTGGATGTGCCCAGCTCTAAAACCAACAGCCGTAAACCACGGATGACTCCTCTCCATCCACAGAAATACCAGCTACCTGCTGTACAGGGCTAACAGCATGAAGCCAAGGTGCTGAGAGACCAACAGCCGTTGCACGGGCTCCACTGCCTTGCAGGATCCCAAAGAGTTAACTGAAACAAACCTCCTCATGCATTTTATGTCACAGCTCTCCCCCCCCCCCCCTTTTTTTTGTGTCTGTGAGTGTGTGACCAAGCCAAGTACTTTTTTAGCTCTACCCTTTTGAAAACTGCTGGTTACAGATAAATTAAAATGCCAGAACTGAAATTGCCCACGTTAGCCCCTAAGGGAGCCTGCACTGTCATCTTTCATTAGATGCTGATAGACCAAAAGCCCAAGGCAAAGTGAAAGCTGGTTCCTAAGAAAGGGCTCGGAGCCAGGAGCTGCATCTCTCTGCTGTAATCTTGCATCTCTGTCCTTTTAAGTTTAAGCTGAGCAATGCTTTCTTGGACATGTCTGTTTTCATGCTGCAAATTTCAGTCTTAAAATCAACAGCAAATATGAGCGGCGTATTCCACAGAGCCCTAAATTGTCAAGACAAGCCAATGCATTTTCTCAGAGCAATCTGATGGTTTTGTCTGGTGTCAGCCCTTGCATCCTTCAGTGCAGATGATGTGTTTGGACGGTTTAATAAAGAGCTGCTTAGAAATGTGACTGTTATTCTTTATATATATATATGTATAAAATAGGTTCAGATAATCTTTCAGATTAAGAAGCAGGGTTTTCCGTCTACCTCCGCCATCACATTGGAGAAGGGACAATGGCTTGGTGGGTTTTGTGAAATGCAATGCAGAGGTGAAATGGTCTAAGCTAAAGAAAAATAAGTCTAACATTATGCCCGTGCAAGGAGCTTAATAAACCATAAAGGCCAGTGGCTTTCCAGCATCCTTTCACTTTGTGTTTGAATGAGGGATGTGCTGTGACTCAGAAAATTAAGGCTCATCCTTCTTGCACCCACTGGGCTGAGGGCAGTAGCCTCTGAAAGGAGCACAAACCCAAATCTGATCCCTTATGGGCAACTCCAGTTGTACTTTGTTGTGCCCAAAGGATAAAAACTTCTTCATGACCCGGAATGCCATGGTGAGGAGTGGTGAATGAGTGAGGAAGAGCAGGATCTCATACATCAGCCCTGTGTTACCTCTTCCCTGCAAAATCCTGCTGAGGAACCAAGCTGGAAAACTGTTGTAGTTATTGTAATCTGGGGATGGACGGTCACCATGAAGTTCAGCAGCAGGTGCCTGAATATGGTGGCTTTTAAGTGTTGAAAGCCTGGAGAAGGCAGCCCAGTTGGTTTTGCTCCCCTGTTGCTCTGGGCAGTGAAACAATTTACTCCATTTCCATCCACCTTCTTTTGTTTATTTGCATGGAGTTATGATGGGGCAAAGAACTGTCCTAGATGTCTCTTGCTTTCCAGTGAGAGTTTAATTTCCAGACCATTATCTCTCTGTGCTCCTAATCCCGGTGGCTTTTTTTTCTTTTTGGTCCTAGCTGCTCCTGAATTGACTTCTGTTCTGTGTGTACAGCACAAAGCAAACAACGGCACAGAGCCCATCGCTGGGCAGGTCAGGTCACTTCACTGTACAGCATCCACAACTGACTACATGAAGCCCTAACACTGGAACACTGGAAAAGACATAGTTCCAGAAGTTACTGGCCAAGGCAGAGGGGAATTAACTTTCTCCGCACTATGACTCGAGAGGAGGCAAAATAACAAGAACTTACTACAGAAAATAGCTGTGACAGCTCCAGTAGGTGCTGGACACCTTGAGATCATGATGTAAGGGGAAACATTTTGACTTTAGTTTTGGGGGGTTTCTGTGGTATCTTCATTGCAGGGCTCTGTGGTAGGGGGTGGTGTGAGAGGTCTGAGCGAGGACAAACCTTCCTGCTCTGCAGTAACCTGCCATTTTTTTCTGTGGGTTTCCATTCGCTGCATCCCAAGGACTTGCTTCAAGAAGGCAATGAGGATGGTGCTCCTATCCCTTCCCCCAGCAGCACTGCCAGTGGTCTGCCATCCCAATTTCACCCCTCCTCACTTTTCAAACATGCTTGTGCTCAGATACCGCAATGTTTCACCTACCCTGCTCAGTGCCAGAAACTGCTCAGTAGGGTTGAGGCAGCAGTGTGATCCAAACAGTCAGAAAAGGGAAAAGAATCAGAGCAGGCTGGCTCTCATTTTGCTCTCACTTCTGACTCTGCAGATCATTTTTGCAGGCTATGGTTCACCTGGAGGAGTGGTGAGGGGTGTCTGTGCACCTAGCAAGCCTTGGAGATGCCCAGTGAGGATGCAGCAGCCTCATCTCCTCACCTGGCTCTTCCAGCTTCCATGAATACCAACAGGACATGCAAAGCAACCCCAGCCAAGCCTCTATCCTGGGAATGGCTGCCAGGCAGCAGTGGGGCTGACATGGTGCAAATCAGGGTGGGTCAGAAGATTCTGCTTTGGCCATGGAGCAGAAGCTGCTGGGCTCCAAGAAGGGCCAATTTGGTCTAGAAATCAGAAACGCCATTTAGTTTCCTGACTCACAGAAGAGGATAATCACACTCCCTTTACATGGGTATCATGCCGTTTAATTAGTAAATGATTAATTTGTTAATGATTTCCCTGGCATGGAAAGCACTACTGAACAGCTTCTTTTCCCAGCCCTGGAAATCTGCAGCAGAAGGGAGGTACAGCTGCACCTTCCCGAGGCCCTGCGCCATCACATCCCCCCTGCCCCCGCTCCTCTGCCCACAGCTCTGCCCTGGGAAGATGCAGCCAGGGAAGGGCAGTTCTGGGAACTGGCTCCTGCAGCACCTCTGCACCAGGACAGGAAGGGTTTGTGTGAAGCTGCGTCACAGCACTGCCCTCTCTGAAGTTGAATTAAACAAGAGGGTTTGGTGGAGCTGGATGAGAGCTGGGAACTGACTATCAGCTCCCCAGAAGCCTGTGGCAGTGCCTTGCTCAGAGCCACCTGCAGAAGATGCCTGTTTGTGTGGCAAACTGAAGACATAAAACATGTTGTTCTGCTCTATAAACACTCAAATACAGCAGAAAACAAGCAGAAATGAGCTGCAGCCTTGCTTAAGGAAAGGGAAAGAGACCCATTTAAGCCAATTTCTCCCATCAAGAGGAAAGGCTGTTTGAAAAGCAGATGAAAACCAGCCTAGCTGCCTTGCAAAGGGTGTTGATCCAAACGTCTTTTCCATAAAAAGGGTCTGAGAGTGGTAGTGAGGAGGCAGTGACTGGTTACCCAGGGTGTCTGCACCATTGCAGCACATGATGCAGTGTTCATATTCCCTGTAGGGTTGTTGTTCTGTACCCTGAAGGTAGTTGTTCGCTACTTTCCTCTGGCTCCCAAGGGGTTAGAAGAAAACATTTCCCTGCTCCACAGCTTCCCTGACCTGGTCCCTGGCTTCTGGGCACACCCCAACTTTCAGCCAGCTCAGCGGCAGCAGAGATACAGCTCAGGGCTGTTCTCTGCTGTGGGTGCTGCCCTTTCAATTCTTGTGAGCAGCTTACCTGATAGCCCTTCCCTAACACAATCCTTCTCTTCTTCTTACCCCAATCTTCTTGCAACCCTTTCCCCCAGGCCAGATGAACCTCCTCTGGGAGGGGGCTTCCCCATTTACAGCCTCATGACTCGCAAGCAAGTGCTTTTTTTAGTGCTCTTGACTTTAAAAAGCTCTGGTTTTGGAGCTCAGTGGTGAAGCACAGCTCCGCCACCAGCTTTGTGGCACCAGAGACAAACAACCTGCTCTGACTGTGAGAGCTGGACCCCTTGGATCTGTAGTAGCTTCTTATTCCTTAGGAAAACTTAACCCACAAATACGCTGCCTGCTGTGTGCAAAGCCACATAGCCAGCTCTCTGCAAGCTGGTGAGATTGGCTTCCAAATAATGAGGTTTAAAAATAGAGTAAAATACATTTTGGGCAACTTTCATCCACTCCTTGGCTTTGGAGTGGTTTTCAGTTTGGCTCTGGAGACCACTTCAATCCCATCTCCAAGTTCTCTGTACCCTGGAGGGCCAGACATCTACTTGAAGAAATCAAATCAAACCTGAGATTGCCAGAAAACCCCCACAAAAACACCTATTTTTTTTTAAATGAAGAAACCAGACAAAATCTTCACTCGGAATGGAAGCACAGTCCAGCCTGACAAGAGAAATCAGGAGCTGGCAGTGCTGCCCTCCTAGCGAGGCACGGCGCTGATTAGCGCTGCCGCCTCATTAACATGCACACTGTAATCTCATTTGCTCCAGTACCACTTTGATGTTAATTCCAGCGTTTTGGTGCAGTGTGGAGCTGCTCTCGGTGCTGCCAGGCCAGCAGCCCTCTCTCCTGCTGCCTTTTCTTTCTCTTCCCTTGCTGCAGCCACTGAAGCATTGGCCACCCTCACTCTACCTGCCCTGCCTCCCACCTCCACCTTCAGACTGGGCCCATACCAGTCTTGATTTGTTTTTCCATCTGATTTTTCTCTTTCTGTAATTCTTCAGATATCCTGTCATAGATTTTTTCAAACCCTGTGCACCTTAGAGCCACAGAATGTATTGGGTTGGAAGGGACCTCCAAAGGCCATCTAGTCCAATCCCCTACAGCAAGCAGGGCCATCCCCAAATAGAGCAGAGTGCCCAGAGCCCCATCCAGCCTGACCTTGAATGGCGCCGGGGAGGGGGCCTCCAGCACCTCTCTGGGCAGCCTGTTCCAGGGATCCCCCACTCTCAGAGTCAAGAACTTTTTCCTCCTGTCCAGCCTCCCTCTGCCCTTTTCCAGCTTCAAACCACGGCCCCTCATCCTATCGTTCCCTTGCCCAGTCTTCCCCACCTTTGCATGACTTGCACCCCCATGAAACACTTGGTGCCCTTCTTCTGGAAGGCCCTAAGATGGAGCCTGGGACGATCAACAGAAGAAGCCACCAAGTGCACATGGAGTAATAAATCCCCTTTACTCCAAGGAGGAGAGAAATGTGATGGTGCTGCATGGACAACGGCACCAGGCAGAACCTGGTGAGGTGGGGGAAGGAAGTTAACACAAGTCCTTACAGGAGCTGGGTTACCGAGAGTGGGAGGTGCGTGGCCAGAGCTGCTCTAAAGGGGTTTTACAGCAAGATAGGACCGCAGAAATCCATTGGCACCTTCCTCACAGCAGCTTCCAGCCATCCTGGGCACTGAGGATGGAGAGAGCTCAGAGCTACCCAAACCACAGTAACGCCAAGAGAGTGAAGTTGTTTTATTGTCTGTCAGATGAATGACTTTAATAATTAGCATCTTACTTACACATGATTCCTGTCCTCAATTTGAATTTTAATTAGTGATGGCGATGGGGTGGGGGGTGGTGGGGAAGGGGGGGGTGGGGAGGGAAGTGGGATTTAGAAACCTTGATATCATCACAAGTTCTTGGAGGAGGAAACTCTTTAGCAGGACCTGGGACCCCAGCCCTGGGATCACCTCACAGGACACGCTGGCTTGGATGTGGCCAGGGCTCAGGATGCTGCTCCAGCCATAACATTTTGCTGCAACTGAGGGACTGAGAAAGGGAGTGAGAGGCTGTCAGCACCAGCTCCAAACCTCTCAGCCTACGTGTCCTTACATGGGGATGTACATTAAAAAATAACATAAAAAATAAAGAAAAAGGGAAACATTTGAAGCCCAACATTTTAATTAAACTGATTTAACATCGGAGCTGGCGAGGGGTGCGGGGCTGGCAAACACAAAGGAGCCGCACAATCACTTTGGTTCCATTGTTGATGGGCTTTTGCTCTCTGTTTGTACAATAACCTATTGAACTTTTCCAGACTGTAATTCAATACAGAATAGATCCTTGCAGGAGGCTTTTTTTGGCAGGGAGCACTGAAGGCCTTGAATCAATTTCACTTTTCCAGCGTGGCTGTTTAATGTATTGATACCAGCCAGGGAAAAAAATAGAAAGGAATCAATGTTACTTTTATTTGTCCTGAGCTGAAGCCTTTTGGGTCCATTCTTTGTGACACCGATAGCATGCAGCGTGGGGCTATTGTCCCACCTCTGCCGGGCAAAGCAAAGGCTGTTAATGTGTAACAAGGAGGTTTTTATTTTCTCAGTAACACTTCCTGGTTTTGCAAAGGCTTCAGACCTTTCCTAGAAAAAGTCTAGTGACTGAACGGCCACATGGCTTCTCTGGTTGTTCTAGGGGTGCTAAGCACAATGCCTGGGGCTCTCATGGGCTCAGCATCATGTGTTGCTCCAACACTGAGGGGCATGCCTGGTGCTGAGCTCAGCGTCACTGCAGAATCACAGAGTATCTGTCTGGAAGACCTTTACATGGTCTGGCTGGACCCTATGAGGGACTTGTGCTCCACTGCAGTAGCCCAGGGATGTCTCTGCAGGCTCAGACTAAGTGCAAGGGGAATAAACGCTTCATCTCAGCTGTGGCCAAGCCTGAGGTGGGCTCGGCAATGGAATGGAATCCATCACCATCTTTCCAAGGATGAGGAGTGGGAAGGACCTGAGGATGTCCAGGTTGTCCAGGGAGGTTGTGGATGCTCCATTCCTGGAAGTATCCAAAGCCTTGTTGGATAGGGCTCTGGGCAACCTGGTCTGGTAAGCAGTGTCCCTGCCCATGGGAGGAAGTTGGGACTGAATGGTATCCTGAGGTCTCTTCCAGCCTAAACCACTTTGTGACGTCATGTCCACAGCGTGAGTAGATGGCAGGAGCGTGCAAGCTCCTGGGCAGGGGATGGCCCTGGTGCCCTGAAGCTCTACCAAAAGACAAGGCTGTTAATTGTTACTGAAGCCATGAAGCTGGTTGCAGATTGCCTGGGGTGAAGCAGCAGTGCTGGAAGGGGTCCCACTGCCAGAGTGAGAAGCTTCATGATCAGAACCTCCCTCTTAGTTGAAAGACTTTTGCTGGGAGTATGAAGGAAAGCTGTGGGCTGACCTGGGACCACTGATGAGACCCACAGACATTAAGCAGCTGGGTGAGAAAGCCAAAACCAAGCACACAGAGGAAATAAATCCCTCTTGGGCTGAGCCAACCTTTGGGATAGCAGCAGGGATGGGGAATGGGATGGGTCAGAGCTGGTTGCCTTTTCCAGCCCCAGAAGAGGAGCATTTCCTTGCCTTGTCCCCCATCCTGGATGGAAGGTGTGGTGTCTGTCCTGTGCTACGTGTTGACAGGACACGATGCACACACAGAGGTAAGGGATGTGCTTGGGGACAAAGGCCAGTTTCCCTAGGAAAAGGAAAGGCTGAAACCCACAAACCCTTAAGTGATATAAAAGCACAAATCCCACTGACTTACACCCTTCCCAGTATCTTTCCAGTAGGATTTGGCCCAAATGAAGAGGAGACTGATACTACAGCAGTTAATTGTGGGAAAGGGAAGGACTGTTCTGAATGAGGTTTCACTTTCTGAAGGTCTGCCCTGAAGGTCTTTGGTTTAAAACATAGCTGCTTGAAGGCCAGAAAGAACCTCTGTTCTGCTGCTTAGCAGGGGAAGACAGGGTAAGACATGTCCCTAAAATATATGTATCTATATGAACCATATGACATTAGAAACCCAAGGTGTGTGGGATTCCCAGGAAAAGGAAGTCACTGCTTATAAATAACTGCTGCTGCATAAACCTAATCTTCATCTAGAGCATCTAAATTTGGACAAAGACAAAAAATCTACCTGACGAGGTGTTGGCGAGCCCTGCCATGCTCCTACAAATCAAACCCCACATCTCCAACCCACAGCTGGGAAGGGGGAATAAATGGCAGGGGAACAGTGGAGAGGTGACACACGCTCTGCAGGAGCCATTCCCCAGCACAGTGGGGCTGGTGGGGATTAAATGCCCAGGAGCATCCCCCATGGGCACAGCTCCCTTCGTGTCATGGTCACCTGACCCTCAGCATCCCCTTCTTTCCCCCCCACCCCGTCTTCACCCCGTCTCCACTTATAAATCAGAGCAGAATTAATTCAGGCGCCGCGTTTTATTTGATAAACGTCAAAATATGTAAATACCGGGCTCTCTTCCTACAGTCGCTAAAACAAATGGAAAACACATTTATTAGCATAGAGATGAGTTTAATCAAATCAGCGGCGAGTACAAATTAGCCACAGGAAACGTAATGAGCTGGGAATTAATTAGCAGCATAATGGTAATAACTTTGCCTGCTGATTACCTTGCGGCCATGGCTCTCCCCCAGGGCTTTCCATGGGTTCTCCAACAGCTGATCTTTTCTGTTGCAGGAGCCCCTGAACTGGAACAGCATGGCCGACAGCCCCAGTGCAACAGACTGGAGGAGGGGAAGGAGATGGAGTGGGGGAGGGAGATGGAGCGAGGGAGGGAGGGAGGGAGGAAGGGAGGGAGGAAAGAAAGCCATGTGAGACATCCACGCCATTACCTTCCCAAGCCACAAACTCCTGCCAATACCCATTGCTCTCCCCTATCCCTGTGTGGCTCTGGTGCGGTGCCTGGGAATGCTGCCCGCATGGGTGGTGTTTTGGGTGGGATATCTGGGTCACCTTCACCAGCTTCATCTCGCCTCCCTGGCCAGGCACATGGCACATTTGGGAGTCCTAACAGCAGCCACCCAGCAGCCCTGGGGTTATTTCAGTGCTTTCAGCATCGTGGTGCTGGGGCTGACTTATCTGAAAATAAATTTCCAGACGGTTTTGGATAGAGGCTGAAGTTGCCTTGGGAAGGGCATGAGCAGGGTGACCCCGGGAGACTCAGCTGGCGTTTTTGAGGAGCTGATGTTGCATGAGAAAGGGACAATTGGTGCTCCCGGGGCTTTGTAAAGTGCTGGGCTTGTAAATTAACTGTTTGACACCAACAGTGATGGAGAACAGTGGGGGGCAGGGGCTGGATGGAGGAAAGGGGCAGTTTCTCTTCTTGATTTATTTGTATTCCTTCTGCAGTGCCTCTCCTCCTAACACCTGAGCAGTCCAAAATAACTTGCACAGAGCCTTCCAGTGCTGGAGCTAAAAGCACTTCATAAGCCTTAATGAATCAAGCTGTGCAACAGCCCTGCGAGGAATTATTATTCCCAACGGTGGTGGAAGGTTAAGGGAAAAAACACTCGCGTTTGGGGGCCTCCATTTAGATGCTCCAGTCCATCCTCGTGCACCTTCACACAGCAGCCTCCCAGTCGAGTGACTGAATCAAAACTTGAAAGCTAAAAACCAATAAAGCTTGGGGTTAAAAAAACCAAGCCAGGCTGTGCGTTGGGGTGCTTCAGCAGAGAGTTGTGGGGGAATGAAATCAGTGTCCAAGTTTAAAATGTGATGTCAAGTGCTTTCTAGAAACGGTGTGGATGTTGAAGGGTGATAACTGGCTCTTTTGGTGCTAACTAAGGTGCTGGTATCTGCAGAGTCTTTTATTCCTCTCTGCTTTGGAGTGTTGGCTCCGGTCTGAATTCAAACTCTGTGAGATGGAGGAAGGACAAGGATGAAAAGGAGGAAAGACAATGAGGAAAAGGAGAAAGAACATTAAGGAAATGGAGGAAGGATAATGAGGTGAAGGACAATGAGAAAATGGGGGAAGGACAATAAGACCCAGCACTCAGAAGCACATAGTGATTGGGTTTTTTTCCCCAGGAGAAGGTACCAGCTTGGACTCCCCAGTCCCCTGGGCTGTTACTGGTACCTCATACATCATGCTACTGAATCCCAGATGTGATGCTAGCCACTGTTTATCCCAACATCTCCACACTGTGCCTCAACCACAGCAGTGTCCTGGGCCATCTGGGTCTGGGCAGACATTTTGCTGGAGCTGTCAAGAGCTGGGGGACTGAAAAGGATGGGAAGCAAGGAAGAAGTCAGCACTTTAAAAATTATATGGGTTTTGGATGGGAAAGGGCAGAGATTCTTCCAGTTGGTGGAAACAAAAGGACAAGGTGTTCCTGGCAGCAGGAAGGTGACTCTGTTTTGGGGTTCAGCTCCTGGGGGCTTCAGAGAACAGAGGGTTTCTCTCAACATCCAGATGAACTTAGATTGAAATAAAGGCTCACTCTTGTCCTTAAGCACAAAGAAACTCCACACTCTGATCTGATCTTCGAAGCTGAGACTCAGTTTTCTTACTTATAGATCATAGTGAAATCTTTGGATGCAAAAATAAGCCAGCAGGCACATTAATTCCTGCTTAGGCACAGAAGAGAAAGCCTTCCCAAGTCCTGAGTGATGCCATGACTTTGCTTTTCCAGGCACTTTGGGGGTATCCACCACTGCCTCTAATTCAAGCAATGTTGGGGCATTGATTCTACCAACATCTGTATCATGAGTCCCTCCACACCCAAGAGTCAGAGGAGAGCCAGTGAATGGTGTTGCACTCCTGACCAGACCTGCTTTCATGCAGGGACTGAAATGTTTATTTAGAAGCCCTCAAACACGGCAGCAATCTGCTCCCCACGGGAGGTTTTGGTAAGGATCATTTACTTCTTCCAGAGAAGCAAGGTCAGAGCTAAGAGCAACTATTCAGAGCCCACTCCACTGAGGGATGTGGGAATGGGAGGTCTGAATGGCTGTTTTCATCATTATTGCAAAATCTCCTTTGTGGAGGCTGTGCTGACTGCCCCGGTAGTGGCAGGGCTGGGCTTGAGGCTGGCTGCGCTCGTTAGGTTTGCACCCAACAATGAAGGGTATCTAAAAACGATGGGCACTGGGCCCTCACCTACTCTCGAAAGGCATTGCTGGGATGCTCCTCTGTGGAGTTCTGACCCTGCAGAGTGAGGGCAGCAAGGGCCATACCTGGGATGAAAGCTGTGTGGCTCCAGCTAAAGAGGTTTATGTTTTCACTCCTTTTAATGCCTCTGATTTCTCTTTTTTCTGCAAGGGAGCTGGTGCAGGTTGACACAATAGATTAAACCATGAGTTGTATTTGAAGAATCCTGTATTTTATTATCCCGGATAAATAATGTCTCACCCAGAGGAAAATGGGAGAACACAAGGTCACCCAGCAGGACTAGAGCTGAGCCTGAATAGGAGGTCTAAGCTGGCAGCTTGTGCTCCAGCCTCCTGTGCAGCCCGTGCTCCATTCTGAAGGCAGAAGGCTTTTAATTCTTCAAAGTGCCACTTTCCTTTGCTACCTGCAGACAAATAGGTTGCTCTAAGATGCACGCCACGAGCTGATTTTTGATTCATGAGAGCCTGTACCAACACTGATCATAAGAGAATCGACAGTGATCATAAAATATGAAAGGTTTTTAAGAAGGACTCTATATCATATCCAGGCTTTCTGCTTCAGAGCCAGAGGGGCCAAGCACAACTCTGGTTTATTAATGAAAATGTGCAAGTGAAAGCAGTGAAAGCTGCTGGATTTGCCTCTCCCCCTCTAATCAAGGCTACCTGGTCCTGCAGAAGCTTTTAGGAGATCTCTCACTCTAAGCACACAAACACAGGATGATTTTGTTTCTGTGTGATTTTTTTCCCCTCTCATTTGCCAGTGCTTTTTCTTAAGAAAAAACTCGCCCGACTGTCACAGGAAATATGCCTCTGCTTGTCCTAATTTCAATGATGTGTATTTGTCCTCAGTGAATGATTGATTAAGAGCTCTGATCTTGACTGCTATGTTAGCAGCAGGGTATCTGCACAAGAGGATGGCAGATCTCAGTGGATAGATGGTGGAGCTGAAATCCTAGCTGTTAGGGATTTGCTTTTTCTGTTCCCCAGCCAAGGCAAACGCTGTCTCCATCGTGGTCACCAACACTCTCTGTTCCGTGCTCCAGTACAGCGCCCAGCCTGATGGAGGGGCTTTGAGCTGTCACAGTAATGTGGCACCGAACTCTTAGTGTCACAGATATTGCTGCAAAAGGGGTGTCTTGGGGTTCACCAGATCAGTCGTGATTTACACTGATGGAACCGACCACAAAAAGTGTCTCGCTGACATCTGCAGAGCTGCTCAGACAAAACCCAGCATAGAGTGGGGAAAAAAGAAAGGGAAAGGATATCTCTGTGCAACTGAGCTCATTCAAAGCATCAAGTTGAGGTTTAGCAGGGCTGCCCAAAATGGAAAAACCTCCTTCAGGGGTTAGTTACCCTGTCAATCTCACTTTAACATCGCTGAACCTGAGCTCTGTGTCAATCTATTGCTACCCGCCGGAGCTCCCAGATATTTTCTTGCTTATTTGTATAATTTGCTGTCCCGTACTTCTCATGGGAAATTATGTTGAGTGTGTTGTGTCATCTTTTCATTTGTTCATATTTATGAACCAGAACTGACACGAGTTAAAGGCACCTGAAAACACCAATTTTCAAAAAAACAAAGAAGAAAAGGAGTATTTTGTTTGTCTTCAGTACATCTTAATTTCTGCCACTGCTCCCTGGCATCGTTGTTGGAGTGCTGGGTGGCTGGGAAGGTGTGGCAACAAACCAGGCAATTTTCTCCAGAAAGAAGGGTTATTTTTATTTTTTTCCTCCTTTTCTCTTTCTGAAGCTTTTCTCTGACCTTCTCAGAGGTGTAGAGAAAGCTTTCAAGACCATCAGAATAAATGGGTTGTTTACTGTGATGCTTGCAGACTTGGAAAACAAAAGATAAAAGAATAAAGAAAATTCCTATACCTGCTGTCGTCCAAAAGGAGACAGATGAGGTGGGAGCTCAAGAGAAAAATATTCCAAAATCTGAGCGTGGTGCTGTCACAGTAAAGCAGTGAAAAGCAGAAGGAAAAGGTGACCCCAGGGGTGACAGTGGAATTCAGATCCCTCCTTATTCTTGGTGCAATCAATGCTTTGGGCAAAAAATAAAAGGCAGACCTCAGAAATACCAGAAGAAGGAGCTATATATTGGAAAAAGGCCGTTCCAGCCTGATTTACCATCACTGAAATAGCACGTTTGCTGTTGCCTGCACTAGTTTGCTCACACACAACTGCAGACATGAGGAACGGGAGCAGGCTCTCAGGTGACTTCTGGCAAGACCCCCAGATCCACCGAACCACAAGCCCTTTCCTCAGGGAAACCATGGCCTGTAGCTACACATGGAAGCACTAAGCTGTGTTAGAGACTCTGTATTATCATCAGGCTTTAGTGCTGCCTGCAACGGATGTCCCTGCAGTGGATGTTCCTGCGGATCAGTTGGTAATTACTCTTGGACCCTCAGTAATTATCTTGAGACTTGCACTCTGATTTGGAAGAAAGAAATAACCCTGCACTTGCCCAGTCCCACATGTAGCACTTGTGATGTACTTGAACAGCTACCTCCTCCCATGAAAGGGAAGAGGCATTTCTCTTGTATTGAAGCCCTTTAAAATTAAACATCGGTGGGTTCCCCTATGAAAGGAGCAGGGCTGGGCTTGCCATGGGTCTTCCTTTTCCCACTCAAGCACCCTCCTCTTCTCTTACAGAATGAAATACCCTGAAGCAAGATAAATATTTATAAGCTCCTCCTGGTCTGTGATTGTTTAGACAAAACAACTTCAGCTGGTCTTACTTTGGCTTTGCTCTCTGCCCTATTTAAATTTGAGGCAGGGAAAAGCCAGCCCTTGAAAGGCTGGAGGAAGACGAGGCATTGGGATGAAGTTAGTGGTCTTGCGGTGGGGAGGGGATGGAGCAACCACCCCTTTTTAAGCTTTTCCAGGTCACATCTGCCAGCAGGTTTCCTCTTTAACCTCCGAACATTGAACACCTGTCCAGCTGTAGCAGCACATTAAGCACCTTTTGCTGACGAGGATGCCCCGAGCCCCCGTATAGATGGCACCTTCGCTGTCTGCAGATCATTTTTCCCGAGCTAATGGACACAAATCACACAGCTTTTCTTTTATTTTCATGTAGCATTTACTGCTCCTTGTGCATTTCCAAAGAAGCCAAATAATTCTGCAAGAGTTTTCCTTCAGGGTGAGGAGCTGATTTTGGTTAGGAGAAGAAAGAGTCTACTGTGATCTCTTTCTTTTGGCGATGTCTGGGTAATCATTGCTCATAATAATGCCATCCCAGATGTTGAAGCATCTCCTGTATTAATTTTACCCAGAAGATAATTTCCCTTAGAAATCATGTGCAAATCCCCTGCTCTAATTTAAGAATTAATTCAGTACACTAAATCTCAGCACTTCAGCCTCGAAATGTTGTGCAGTGCCTGTTAACCCTTTGCAGCAGCACCAACAAGCCCAAGTGGGAATTGTATGGATTTAACAAAGCCTGGCTCTTGTACCACACTCTGTTTGAGTCTAGTACATGATATTTTGAAATGAGGGTCCCCTTTGACACCCAGAGCTCACCTACTTGAATGGTTTCCTTCTCCTCAGAGAATCTCCAGAAGAAATTGATTTGTTGTTAGAAATACGGAGGGCAAAGACTCCAGTGGTCCCAGAGTCCCCCTACTCCTGAGTTGTCTGGGATGGTCATTCCAGCCTCCATCAGGGCTTGGACAGACGCTAGGAATGAAAATATGATGATCCCACATTTTACAAGACTTGAAGATAAAAAAGGAGCTGAATGGCTTACGTAAGAAGTCTTTGGGAGAGTTAGGAACATGCTGCCCTTTGAGTCCTCCACATGGATTGGTTGTCCCTCCCTTGTTGCTCTTATTCATTTGATAGGATTTCTTAATCAAATTTACTGTAGGAACTACAGCAACCTCCAGACTGGGCAGCACTTTCCTTCCATATTGTAACACACAGCTTCTGCTGAGCAAGATGCTTCCAAACCCATGAATCTTCTGTTTATACTGTGTTACCTCTGCTTTGCTGTCTTATTTCTAATGGTGTGTGGAGTACAAAAGAATTTCAAGCATCAGGACATAAAACCATGCAAGGAAGAAGTCTCTGGGATTTTGCAGCTGCACAACTTGCAAATGCACAAACCTATGCAAGGGGGATCCTGCCACCAACTACAAAAACAAAAGAGGCAAACCATCGCAGGGTCACAGAAGTGCCTCAGAGAGAATTTTTATCTGCATCTACAAACATTTCCTGGTCCCTACTATAGCCATGAGAATTCTCTGTGTTCTGGTGGTAACAGCTGCTTCATGCAGGTAACGTCACATGTTGGGTTTCACCAGTTTTTCTGCTGGGGACTGGTGTGATGGTACCTCGTGTGCTTTGCAGAGCAGAGGGCAGGCCAAGGACTTTCTCCAAAGAGGATTCATTTGGAATCAGCTTTGATAATTATCATAAGGTGCTAACATGGGATTAGTGCCGGGACATGCCAGCACTTCCCCTACCACCTCGTAAACTCTCTGATGCTCAGGCTGAGCAGCAGCTCAGCCTTGGAGACGGCAATGATGCAAAGATGAATCAAGGAAAAAGACCACGTTGCTGACAGTGGGACAAATGTCATTGTCCTCTCTTAGTGTGATCCACTGTTAATTGCAGGTAGCAGCTCTTGTGTGGCAATGCTTAGAGAGATGAAGTACCAAAGCAAGGACAGAGATTTCTCCTCGGCAGATCGAAAGCTATCCTGGCATAACATGGTACAAATCCAAGGCAACTTCTGATTTACACATCCAAGGCTGCTCACAGCTCCTAAAGTCAGGAACAAAATAAAAATACACAATGGTTGCCTGTCCCATCCCATCCAACCAGACCAAGGATCCCATGCCAGGAACTTCCACATCCTCCCTAGCAGATCACACCTGCTGGAGTGAGAATGCACTGAAACCCTCTTCCTTCATTCACAAAAGATACTGGTTAATGACCCCCGTGCTCTGGGCACTGCTAGTTAGTCTTGTTTGCTGCTGCTTCACATTTATTCTTTTCCTCTCATTTCGATAAAATAAGCTGGAAAAAAATATTGCTGTGTCCTTGGGGCCTTTAAGGTAGGGAGGTGGCATTTCCGCTACCTTGAAATTTAGCACATTGACAACTGCAGGATGGATCTGCTGGCCCAGCAACTCCAAGCTCGTGTGTTGGTTATTATTCCTCCTGATGAATTCACTTGGGGGATCTGGTCCTCGAATGCAAAGCTCTCGGGTCAGGACAAATGGAAAATGCATTACGTGGAGCGTGACATACTGCGAGTCCCAGAAATGAGTGTGTGCTGAGATATGTCCACAGGCAGTGGGATAAAGGCATTGCTTTATCTCCAGGTGGCTGCTGGAATTTCTTTCTAAAAACCCATGTTTGCAGAGGCAGTGGCTATTTGCAGCAAAATATTGGAGTTTGTTCTATTTATTACGCATTGGGATGGAACAAGCTGAAATTATAGCTTTGTCCTAATTTTGATTTAGTAGGGTTTTGAGCTCCCTGTCTCCAGTGTTCTTGCACTCTGATAATTCCCTGCAGTCAGACACCAGTTTCACCAAGGAAACTGTTTTCACATGGGGAACAGTTTAGTTTCCTTCCATTGCTTCAGCCCTTCCCAAGACACCCACATCAGGTCCACATGCACTTCCGCCAGTCTCCCCACCACAGTGCAAAGAGCAAAGCCCGGCTCAACTTATCTCTGTTCTGATGGTGATAGGGAAGTTTCTCTTTGTCCTAAAATGCGTCTTTATTTTGCTGTCTCCAGGCAGCATTCCTTAACCTTGGCATTAAAGCACCCACCCTATGTCCGCATCACCGGACATCTTATATCCATCTGCCAGACCTTTGTGTCTTCCCCCACTAGATCTACGATGTTAATGTCCTTCCAATTTTCAGCCACAGAGGCAGCTGTCATGTAGGTTTTGTCAAGGAAATGACAAAAAGGCCCAGTATCAAACCTGAAATATTCGCAAAGCCTTTCCCCAAAAACTGCAGAACTTCAGATACTCTCCAGATGGGAAAGTGAACACTAGTTTTCCAACAGACCTCCAGCCCTAATTTTCTGCAGCATTTCAGGATCTTGATCCCAAAAAGGAACAGTCTGTGGTGTCTGAGGCCCTAATCCTGCCATGAAACATGTGGTGGCTGGTTCTGCGGGGGTTTTCTCCTGCCTTCAGAGAGAATGAGAGAGAGAGAGAGAGAGACCCAGTTTAGTGTTAGCTAGTGAATTATCACAAGATGAGCAAAGAGACAGCTATTCTCACCCAACCCACTGATCCTTCTAGAAGACTTTATATACCATTTGTGTTGCTCTGCTCTTCTGAGCTACAGGATACTGTGTTCTCATTCAGGTCGCATCATAAGCGGATCCTAAAGCAGCTTGTGAAGGACAGGAACTGTGTTTCCAGCCCTGTTTCGCACCTCAGAACAACATGCTGAAGTCTTGATCTCGGTAATAGAGATCCCAAATCTGTAGGACGTGTGAGGCTGATGTGTGGATGAGTTGATGTAATCAAGGTACAAGGGGGCAGGAGGTCACTGTTAATTTGGTGGCCTGGGAGAGGAACCTGGGATCTACTGGAGATGGGAATAGTAGTTCTGTGCAGTCTGTTGGCAGCAGGAAGGAAGAAAATATCAGGGCAGAATCCACTGTCAGAGCAAAGCAGAGCAGAGTTTGAATACCCACAGCTGATTTGCCTGTACTCTAGTGCACATCAGAAAGTCATCTGGCAGCTAAGAGAGGCAGGAGAAGCCAAGGGGAGTATCTGATCTAGTGCTACCTTAGGGGACTCAGTGGCTGTTCATGGGGAGTTGAACTGGGCTTCTCTGTCATGTCTCTCTGCACCTACCCCCCCAGACCAGCCACCCCTCACCATGAACACATGCTGAACACTTGTTTGCAGGAGCCAGCTCCTGGCTCAGGGTTTTAGCTGGGGACAGTGAGCACTGGCACAGTGGAGCATTTGCTTTTCCCTCATTTCCCCTGACCCAGGGGAAAAAAAAGTTGGGTTTAGACACTGCCCTTGTTTGCTAACTTCCCTTAACTCTCAGCTAAATAATACATGAACACTGATCGGCCGGGCTGACGGATGGCTCCCTCCGCTGACCCTGTTTTATTTTTATTGCTTGGCTCGGGCCGGTTCCTTCAAGTCCTGAATCATCAGAACAGAGACCTTGAGGTATTCCAGCCAAATCAATCCCTGGCCCATTGACATATTGCTTTACCTAACCAACCATACAACTTCGCTTTTCCCTGATAATTTCTCAATTAATTGCTTTTCAGCTCTCATTTGTTACAAGGTCAGGCTGTGACTGGGCTTGTACATCCCCATCTCTGATAAACTCTCCTGGTCCCCTAATCAGCTACGACTGGGATTTTAGTTCCATTAACTTATTCATCATCTAGACATTTTCATCTTGGGGAGCCTGACTTTTGATTGTATCAGTGGTATCTTCAATTATTTAAGAGGACTTAAAATTCCCTTCTTACCTAGAAGGAAAATGCATTTTGAGCATGGAAAATGGATCTTATGGAACCAATGTTTTTTGGACATTCACATGTGCAAGCTCATGTTAAACAGCTCATGCATGGCTGGAGCATAAGGATTTGCTGCTGATGAACATGTGTGTGCATGGGGCTGACTATATTAAGATGTCAGGTATAGGGGAATGACAGTCTGCTGATGACTAGCGCCTTACTAATGCTAAATCACGCCTGAGGTTCTGCTCCGTGATGTCAAACATTGATTCAGTTTCCATGGGAAGTTATGCAAATGCAGAGCCCTTCAAAGAGTGCAGGAACTGAAATTACTAGCAAAAATAATAATAACAATCAGAAGCTTGCTCTCTTCTGGCAATAAATCCTTTCAGAAAATCATGAAGGTGGCTGCTCCAGAAGGGGACTGTGTTTAGAACATGCCCCTGCCAGACAGAAGGTCTTGGAGGACCCTTCTTCAGCTTTGGTGCTAAATGGGAGCCAAACCCTTCTTTGCTGCTGCAACCTTCTGTCTGAGTCTGTGCTTCCTCTTTGCAGCAGCTGGCCCAGTCCATGACAACAACCCACTAGTGCTGCTGACTGCAAAATTAATGTTTTAGAAGAATCAGCAGTCTGTTGCACAAGGAAATGCCCTCCATCCCAGATTTTTTTCTGGACTGGCATCCAGGCAAAGCTCCTAAGAGTCTGCCAGCTTCTCCCAGCAGGAAAATCGGGTGGTTTGTCATGTGGCAAAACCTGACAACCTGGCATCCACTGGGGAATGGTCCATTTCTGAAGGGGTGATGGGACCAAGGAATCTGGAGTTCCTGCACTGCTCTCTGTCCAGGCTTGGAAGCCAGTGGACTGAAAACCACCTTCCCAGGATGGTGTCTGGGGACCCCTTTAGTTTATCTGAGTGCTTCGGGCTCTGAAGAATATCCACAGAGAGAGGTCAAACTGTATTGACAGACCCTGCAGGAAGAGAAGCTCATTTAATATTGGCAAGATAAGACCTGCAGCATGTTTACCAAGAGCCTCCCCTTCCAGGAAATATGTGCTCAGGTCTCCGTTTCCTCTCTGCAGAAGGCAGGCGAGAGCATTGTAATGCTCATGCCTTCATCGCAGACTGCAGAATTATGGATTTTTCTTGCAGAACCCTCTGCTCACAGTTTTGAGTGTCAACTTGCAGCATTCGCTTAAAAAGAAAAGCCCACATTATCACCGAGAAGGGCTTCTCGGTGATAAAAAAGATTAAAAGCACAGAAAATTGGATAAAACACCCAGGCAGCGTGGTGTGCCGTGAAGGGAAGTGCAATAGCAACAGCAGCCTGAACTCTGGAGTGTTGCTTTGTTTGCTTTTGGCCATCATCCCCAAACTGTAATAACTCACCCACCCCACTGGAAAAATTCTGTCCTTCCATACCCTCTCGCTCTGCAACGGTGTGAAGGACCTTCCCAAGGTCTCTGGTGCTTCCTGTGAATGAGGTACCAGAAGGCACCAACACTTGGAGGACGTGAAGAAACACACTGTTCTCTCTCTGCCTGTTGCTAGGATTCACAGCTATGCCCCACCACTTCCCGGGGCTTCGGCTCCTGGTTTGGCTGCACAAAAAAGAAAGAAGGAAACCTGGTGGCTTCCAAGCTCTCTGCATAGAGCTTCAGCAGCTCCAACACCTCCCCTTTCCATCTTGCTACAATCAGACATAAAATCTTAATGCATGATAGAGCCTCGAATCTTACATTCTTTGAAAAAAGGTGAGTCCCCAGTAGTAAATGAAATATTAAACACTATTAAATATGAAACAGCTAAACCTGGATTCCATTAAAATGAATCTTTCATAGTTTTCCTGGTTGGTTTTTTTCCCTCCCTTTCTCCCCCCGCCATGATCTCACGAGCTTTTATGTGTCCTTTTAAAAGCAGGAAAATCACAGGTAATTTAAGCCTGTTCTATTCAGATTTATTTTAGCTGGAAAACAAATGAAGGCTGTGAAAGTCTCTCCTGGTCACATGTACCTCACTGAACTCTTGGGCAGTCAGTATCAAAGGCTCCCCCAATGATGCTGCTGTAATGCCTGCTGACATGTGCCACCTATTTGGAAATCTTGTATTCAGTTGCGCACTCAATTTTCATTTAGGATGGCTTTCATCTTCCACTGTACACAACACCATCACCACCACCACCCCTTTTCACATTACGTAGGATGCAGTCAGAGCAGGTTTTGCTGCTCCTCCAGGTTTTCTGGGAGTTAAACTGGGACTAAAGTGAGCATCATTGTGTGAAGTGGTAACTGGACATCCAAGGGAATATCAGCCAGAAGAAACTTAAAATGTTAGTGAGCTGCCATTAATTGGGATCGGTGCTAATGCAAACGCAGAATCAAGTGCCCAGGGCACTTGACTGGATAAGCCATGCCTCAAGAGTGTTGTATAGAATCATAGAATAATCAAGGTTGAAAGGGACCTTCAAGATCATCAAGTCCAACCATCTCCATACAATCCCGAACCTCTAAACCATGCCCTGAAACACCATGTCTGCCCATTTGTTGAACCCCTCCAGGGACAGTGCTTCCACCTCCTCCCTGGGCAGCCTGTTCCAAGGCTTCATAACTGTAGTATTTGCACCTCAGTATTTATAAATGTAGAGGTTGGCTCAATCTCTGGTGAGAAAACAGGCACAAAGGTGTGTGATTCTCACTAGGTCTATTTATCTCCTGGCATTCAGAACTTAGGCCTTCTCTTTTATTATTAAACACCACATTTGAATAAGACTGATGGAGAGAGGGTCCCTGAGCTTGGTTTTGAGTGTTCCCTCACTCTGAACAGCAGGATAAAGCTGGGGCTGGTGGGAGGTCACATCTCCAACACACAAGTTGATTGTGCTGCATGATACAGCACATGCATGGGTTCATTTGTCAGTGTACACACTCTGTTTGGCACCGAAAGCTCTAACAGCTGAGAGAAACCAGCTAAAATGGCAGAGAAGGTAGAAAACCATTAACTATTTATGACTCCTGCTCCATTCTGTGCAAAAAGCCTTCCACCTTGCTTTCCACTTTGCTTTTCTTAGGTCACTTCAGAGGCTCCTCAGAGTACATTTAAATGGACTCCCCACTGCAGGAGCTCGAGTTTGTGCCTCTGCTGGGTCACTCACACCCAGCTGAGTTTTACATCTCCATCTCCTGGAACAGAGCAAAATGGGAGGGGGGAAAGAAGCTGGGTCTGCAGCAGAGTAAGGGAACCCACAGTCTTCCCTCTTCCATATTTTGATACCAATTCCTTAAAACAAATAAAATAAAAAGAGCAAGCTGTACTACAAGATGATTTTTCATGTTTAAACATCACTGTTTTTCTTTTGCCTTTCTTCTACCTCATCAGAGATGGCAAGAGCATCCCAGCAGCATCAACCTTCTGCAGCCTGACCAGAAACATACTCTCTTGGTCTGCTGTTGGAAGGGATTTTTTTATGCCTAGTTCTGGCCTGACACCTTTGGGATGGAGAGGAATGAATCCCAACATTATTCTCTTATTTATTTTAATGAAACACTGTTTGTCTGCACCCATTTTCACCACAAAGATTTCAAATTGCCTCCGAGCACCAGAAAACGTGTTGCCAAGTGCGATGAAGCTTTGGGACGAACACGTCAAATAAGTGATCCACATGAAAGTAGATAGACGTGACATTTAGTAATCATCTTTCTTGGACAAAATGGGGCATAGCTGTCACTTTAAGTAAATCTCAGTCAAATTTCTGGCATTTTACCATAGGGGAAGCAGGAGGCATAACAGTAAATTTCTCTTTAAAAAAAACTAGAAAAGATCAACCTTGGGGGAAAAAAATGGTTGTCACAATTTAAGGTGTAATACCTCATCCTAGCGTGGCCATCCGTTTACTTGCTGCTGATATCAATATGTCACCCCTAATGTTTACTGATGTTCACTTTACAAATGACTTTTCCCAGCTGTCAGAATATCTGTCACTGGCATCTCTTCCTCCTCTTTGCCTCTCACCCCTTTTAATCAAGATTAATATCTTAGAGGTTAAGTAAAAAGACCAGATACTATGTAAATGACACCACAGGTCTGATATTTAAACAGGATGAACACATAAATTGCTGAGATTATGGGTACAATTTGGGTAATTCCCAGCCTAAATGAACACAGTTGGGTTTTGTGGAGCTGGTTAACCTGAGTGCACGTTCCAATGGATTGTGTACAGGCATTTGGGCTTCTGCAGGTTCATCCATTGAAGAACTGTAGATGTTCAAAGCAAAAATGGGTGAGCTTAGCATCTGCAGCTTCTCTGAAGAACAAATATGTTTAAAACACAGAGAGAATGGGGATGCCACAAAAATATGGCACATTGGATTTCCATATTTATAGGCCACCAGTGACTTCTGTATTAAATGGGTTCAGGCTACGAGTCCAAACAAGATTTTTCAACCTGTCACTCCCGCAGCTCAACCTGGTCTATGAAATGCTAAATGTGTTCTGTCTGCTTTACACATCTTCCTTGACAAACACCTGGAGTAAGGGTTCCAGAATGAACATTTAACTGGCAATTTTATGGATGAAGCACAAAACAGGTATTCTGGCTTTGCAATGCAAAGAGCAGCAAGCCTGCATTTTGTCCTTCTATTGCAAAATGCAATGTGGAAGATGTGGTGGAGTAGATGGACTGTCTAGTGTAGTTTCCTGCAGACTTTCCAGCCATGGCTATGCAGATCTTATCCAATTGAGGTCACAAACAGCTCAAAAGGGACTTCAGCCCTACTTCCTTGGCCTGTTAACCTGAAATCCTCCAGTGTTGGATGTTAGAGCTCTGATACCTACAGCAATAAATGTGTGTATCCTCAGATTTATGGCAGTTTGAACTACACAGTTTGTAGTTTGTACTTCAGCCCCATTGTACACAGAGGGTCCTACACTCTCTTCCAGACACCTTCTGCTGGGATTTCTGTGAACACAGTGGAGACCTGGCACAGGGCACTGGAGATCAAGGTCCTGCCACTGCATGGAAGGACCCAGAACTCCCTCCCTGCACATGGCAATGTCTTCTTCTCTAGGCTCAAACGCATGTGGTTCATGTGCATGAGTGGTGGGGGGATCTGGCTCCTGTGCATCCTGTCTGTTTAAGAAGCATCCCTGGACATAGAGAAAAGCCCAAGGGTCCATTGGATCAGGAGCAGCGCATGAAACAGATCATGGCTTTGAAGAGTGAAGCATTTGGTTCTGTTTTGTGCTTTATTCAGACGTAATTTCATATGAAGTTTTAGCTTTAACCTTAAACTCTTGAATAAAGCCTTCCTTGCAATGTTGAAGGCAACATCCCATCAATGCCCATTCTACAGTCTACTCTTTTTGCTCTGTAGTCACCTCAAACTCAAAGACAACTGCAGTTCCCTGACTGCCCAGGGACAGGACCATTTGAGGTCTTGCACAAAGGGCACCTCAGCATCACACAAAATCGTCCAAATACTGGCAAGCTGCAACAAGAATAGTAGGTACCTAAATCCGATTCCTGAAGTGAGAATTGCGCTTGCCATTTCTTTCCAGTGCACCGGCCAAACTATTGTGCTCAGAAGATGAGTCTGAAACTGCCTTTTGTTGTGCTTTGTATGAAGAAGGATTTTATTTCTGCAGTAACCACCAGGTGATTTTATTTCTAGGAAGTAGATTATTTTACAATAAAAAGACAAGTGTCCCCGATTGGTATTTTTTCCAATCATTTTATAAAGAAAAACCCTGTGTCTAAACATTCCAGGAATATTATAATGTGTCTTGAGCCAGAGTTATTTTTGCCTCATGCAGATTGATATCAGCACTATTTTACTGTACGACGCTGGTTTTCTCATACAGGCAACTGTTTCTTTCAACTAGAACTAACTCGATTCTTCATGTGACAGGATCTGAGACTGGTAAAACCCACAAAGACACTGAACACTGCAGACTGCAGCAAGCAGAGGTCTCTCTAGTGAAGGCATTATTTTACAAAATGATGGATGTGCATATTTATTTGCTCTGTGACTTCCGTGTCAGGTTTGTCATATTCCCTCAAATTACTAGTTAAACCAAGGTTTTGTGTTTGGTTTTGTTTTTGTTTCTGCCGAAGCCTGCAGGCTCAATATACCTTATAAAAAATCAAGCTGTAATTTATCTGCTCTATAGATCATGTGTAACAATAATCACTCCGGAGTCTGTGCTGGGTTCTGATGTCTGGCTTTGTTGGAAGAGATGTATGAAGTGAACAAAAAGCATCTTGATTTTCCTGCTCTGTAATAAACCTGAAATATGGAGAGAAGTGAAACGCGTATTTAAATTAAACTGCTGGAATCTTGACAGAGAAGGAGTGGGGAGGAACATGCGCACACCCTGACACAGACTACGTGATCACACCGTATTATTTCTTTCCAGGTGGATCTCTACAAGCTCTCTCTACTACATGTCACAGACATAGAGCAAAGTGATTTTTACCCTGAACTTGGGCTCATCACAGCTAACTTGCACCTTGCAAGGAAAAAAACCCCTTTGCTAACCCAGAAACATGGAAACCCCCAAGCAGGTTCGTATTCATAGGCACTACCTGCAGGAGCTAAGTGGTGCTTCACACTGAATGTGCTGCTTGGATAACATACATTTGGGTAATATTGGAAAGGCCACAGACAAGCTTCCCATTTTTTTGTAAATGTTTGAAAAAATAAAATAAAAAAAGGCTAAAATTATTAGATGAGTGACAGAACTCATAATTAAAATTAATTGCTCATCCAATAGGATTATTAGATGAGCAATATATTCATGGAAATTTGGGAGAAAAACTCACTGAGGATTGTACCTTAAATTCCCCCACATCCCCTACTGAATCCCTGTGAATGTAAAAAATACTATCTTAAAATACTTCTTCTATTGCCCTGGGTGGGCAGTTCCTCCCACAGCTGATTTGGCTTATGCAAGGCATCGCTCCCTCCGTTTGTTTCCTGCAATGCACAGAGAAAACACATGATGCACTCTGCAGATGTTAGAACAGTGTCTTCCCATCTGGAGAAGTGAACCGGGTGCTGGGTGTTGTGTGAGGGCACTTGACGGGGCCACGCAAGTCCTTTGTCACCGCATGGGTTAATAACTGCTGAAGTGCTGTCACCACTGGGGCCCCCAAGAAAGCTAAGTGCAGGGTAGAGATTTCTGGTCCACTGGCCATAGGGAAATGCAGAGCTGCAGAGAGGCCCTGGCATTAAGAATGGGATGTAATTTTAAAATTAATTAATTCCCCACAACATGCCTCGGCAGAGAGAGATGCAGCCTTGTTCTCACTGTGGGAGGGGGAACCTTCTCTCATCCCCAGCTGCTGGGATGCTGTGGACTGTAGGGATCAAACACATCTCAAGATGCAATTCCTAAAAGACCAAGGTTTGTTTGGGCTGCAGCCATACACAGGGCAAATCTGGTTCTGCCTCTATCTGCCTGAAATCTCTCATTCCCTATTTTTTTCTTAGTAAAAAAAGCCTTAAATTGCTCTCATGTTGTCATTAAGAGATCCAACAGAAGCTTGGAAGAAGAGATTAGCACAGAGCAGAGTGACAGGGCTGCTAGGAAGGGGAAAAAATAGACAACATCAGTGCAATGTACCATTAAAAGTATGAAGTGACAGATGACAGTTGGTCTGTGATGGGGTGATTCAGCTAAATGGTAAACAGAAGGGCGAATTCTGATCCCGCTGATGCCAACATAAACCTTGGGTTGCAGAGGAGCTGCTTTGCGTCTCTAGTACCGGAGAGGAGCCCATAAAAGCTGTGACTCAGCCAGATAATCTCTGACAACTGTTAGCGCTGTGGTAAATATGGCAACATGGCAGGCTGGAAAAGAGACTAAAAAAAGTTTCACTTCCACACTTCCAAAACAAAATGTTTCAGAGCTGCTTTTTTCCCCCCGGAACAACATTTTAAAATCTTGGAAGTAATAATAGAAGTGCTTAAGAAACGACCAAGAAAAATGCTTCTTTTCACCATTTTTTTTCTTCAGGTTGGATGAAATCACTTGATTAAGGAGAAATTAATGAGGTTGGTGAGGAGGTGAGTTGAAAAGTCAGTTATTCCTGTAATTCCAGTCCACTCACACAAGAGCTGATGGACAATTCATCTGACCACTATTGGCCATGAGGTGGACAGACACTAACATCTACATGAGATGGATGAGGAAAGGTTTTGAAAGGAGGTATTCGCTGAGAAAACGTCGAGCATTCTTTTCACGTCAAAGAAAGTATCCCATCTAAAGCATATGTTCTCCAAGTGTGGGCAGGCGTGCAAACACTAACGTGGGACCTAACAAATGGAGAAGTGGATCTGAAGCCATATTGAAGCCAAAGATAAAACTCTTCCCATTCTGCCTGCTGAGGTTTCCTCACAGAGAAGTTTGCTGCAGGTTGCTGTGACTCAAGGCTTGTTCTGTCTCCTGGACTGCCCCAGAGCCCTTGTCCCTTCACTTATGGGCACCATCAGGCACCAACTCACTTGCATTCGGCATATTATAACCCAACAAAGTATTGGGATGTGAGTATGGGTCATACTGGTCTGATGATCAAAGGAACAAATTAGCCTTTGTCCTGTCCATGGTTTGACTTTGTGAACGGCCAATAGTTTTACTTCAGCCCACATGGTGCTTGGTTTCACTACTGAGCTCCTGTGGTATCTGCAGAACTAAAAATAAGCCGTTTCTCATTGAATTTTTTCCCCACATTTTCACTGGTCTGAAAGGCAGTAACGCACAGAGCTGTGAAGATCTGGGGTTTGCTTCTGTGCATGAAAAACCTGCAATGCCCACTTGGAAATCCAATCTCCTTAGTGGAGGGAGCTAGTCTGTGTGTGTTTGCATCCACCCACATCACCCTTGAAGGCTTTAGGAAATTTAGGATCTCTCAGAGGAATTTTAAGATGTGGGGAAAGGTTTTTGTATTAGGCAGGATGAATGTCTTGGCGTGCCCAATTAAAGAGGGCAGTGAAAATGAGTTTAGAAAGTAATATTCATCTTATAGGAAACCCAGTCACAACAGATCTCTCTGGAGATTGTGGAATTCCTCTTTGCTGAGGAGGGAATTCAGATTTTATTCCTTCTCTACATTGTACTTCTGGTGTCATTACAGCCTACCCCAGCTACCCAAACAGTTGCAGTGAGAGGCTGCAGTTGAAAAGAACAAAACAGGCAACAGCTCAACATTCTCACTTAAGAGAGTTGTGTGAATATTAACGGGTATTAATTTCTGTTTATTTTACAAATATTGTATGAGGAAATTGCCTTTCAGATTCACACCTCGCCAAATGCTTTTCAACAATTACTTGTCTCATTCATTTTATTAGCTGCATTTCTAATGTTTTTATTTTTCTTTCCTATCACGTTCTTCACTCAGAGACACCAATCCGGGATAGCTCATCCTAAAAGTCTTTGCAGACAAACCAAGCTGATAAATGCCTGTGTGCAGGCTACTCACTGCCATCAGTTTTGCAGTGTAGTTAGGGCAGTCATCAATTCCTGATTTGTTTTTCATTTTTATTTTAAAGAAGCCTTGAAAAAATCTTGTGCATTATTTTCTTGGTGTTTCAACACAAGCATGAGCCCTCAACTTCCAATTGCCAGGTTCTGTGTGATATGGGATGGGTAATAAACCCTATGGTATTATTCTTAGGATACCTATAAAAATAACTCACACAGTTTAAAGTCAATGTCTTAGTCAAATATTCGGCACAGAGTTAGTTTGTAGCTGAATTCAGTATCTAGCATTTCTGAGTTTCTCATAAATAGAAATACTAATGGAAAGCGAAGGTGGAAATATTCTGTTTATGCTAAACTGACCTCACTCGTAAAACGCTGAAGTAATTAAACATTACTGCTTGCACCCAGATGAAAAACAGGACACATTGTTATTTACAATGTTTTCTTTAAAATCTCAGGTTTAGAATGGGTTGTGGTAAGAGCGGAGAGGCGCAGCTGACACTGAATTTTGTTCTTCATTTTGATCCACAGTCATTTTTGGAGGAGATTCTGCTCCTGAGTTTTACTCTTATGCCTCTTTACCCATCACTGGGGACATGGGTGATTACCAGAACTAGCATAACCAGTTCTGATTGAGTTATATCTGGGACACATATTACTTTTATATTAATTTTAGCACATGGGGTGCCAATTGGCTTCTCATGCTGTAATCAATCAGCTGGATATGATGTTACACCTCTTGGATGATAACCCTTTTCCAAAAGGAGCATGAAAAGCCAGTGCAGGGATGAAGATCTGGAGAACCTTCTTCCAAGTAAGGGCAAGTCCAGGGTGAGGCTGAAATAACCACCCAATGCACAACTGCAGGCTGCTTTTGCCCTCCATCTCCCTGTCAGTTTGCTGTGTATGCTTCACAGCTGAATTCCTCTGTTAAGAAATCTGGAGATGTCATCAAACCTCCTTGTACGACTATTGCTCATGTCTGGTGAGCACCATAGGCTCTGGATCAGGGTGGGAATGTCCGTAGTGAAACCTTACAATAAAAACTGTGTGCTGGTATGTTTTTTCCTCTCCTCCCAGCTTGCTGGGACAAATTGCTTTCTCTAAACCTAACACAAACCAGTGAAGTCAACAGAAAAACTAGTTGATGCGACCCTGATTAGACCCTTGACTTGCTTAAACCAGGCAGCACCGTTGAGTTAACCCATGACAAACACCAGTTTACCTCCATTTCTTTGCCCAGAGTAGACAGACAATCCCGTTTTTTATATTTCTTTCCCTGGACCTTGGCCAGCTGAACAAAGGTCAAACACGTCAAGCTGGGTCTAAACTACAGGGAAAAAACGAGCAGCATTTCAACCTTTTCCTCTATCAGAGTGACAATATAATTCATGTTTATCTTCCTGCCTTTGCCACCGTCCTGCTGTTTGACCTTGGGGAAGTCACTTCATCTTTTTGGACCTTCATTTCTCCTCCAGTTCATTTTTCTTGTATTTGAACTATAAAAAAGTACACTAATACATATGGGGCCAAACATGGTTACACTGGGCATCTGCATCGCTGCATCTGCATCGCTGCTGCTTAGTACATCCACCTCCTGGGCCTGAGGTCTTGGGCAGAAGGAAACCAGTTATCAGCCCAGACTGCAAGCCATGGGATGATGCAAAGCTATGCAGAGTCTCCACACATGCACACATGGCATGTGTTTGCAGTATTCCTTGCATGTCTGAAATGACTCAGAAGAATTTGTTCCCAACCACCAAATTAGCAGGCAGCCTCTTTTCACGCAGAGCACTGCTGTGCCCACCCACTCTGCCATGCACCGACCTAGGACTGGATCGGTTCAGATTAGAAGGGGAGCTGAGCAAAAGTGATGCCTTCATTTGAGTGAAGGTCCTGTTTTTATGGAGAATGTCTGGCTGTCTTAGGCTCTCATTTCAGGATGCAAACACTCCAGATTCCCCATAAGAACGTGTTCAAACACCGCTTGACTCCCTTGCTGCAGAGCCAGGAAGTAATCATGTCTGATGAGGATTCATTATAAAGTTGACAATTTGTCCCTGTGCTTGACAAAAAAACCCTCAGCAGAGCTTCTTTCCTTTCAGCCCACACCAGCTCATCCCAAACTTTCCCTACAGCTCTTCAGAAACCGAAAATATCGGAGACTGCGGGATTAAACCCATCCTTGCCTCCTCCAAACAAACAAGTGACAGAAGAGGGAAGGAATTATCTGTAGGGTAGGATGGTGAATGTAAAGTGCTTATATAGCAATCATTAGCAGAGAAAAAGTCCCAACTGCTCACACTCACCCTGTAGTCAGGAGGAAAGAAAAGGGGCGATCAAGGGAGAATATGGACACAAGGAAGAGAAAAAAGGCACCAGCAGGAAACACTGAGTGCTGAAGCCAAGTGTATTATTTGTCTGCTAGTGCTGTGAGAGCCCTCCCAGACTGGTTAAACTGGATTATCCAATTCTAAACTATCAGTGACTCCCACAGTCAGTCCCACGGGTTCCAGCTGATCTTAGACCTCTGGATGGAGGGCACCCACCCTTAGGCCCCTTCATCGCTGTGCTCTCTGCTTGCAGCAATGCGGGCAGAGGGCTGGGAGCAAGGGAGGGTGGGAGGGAGAGAGGTCAAAGCAGCCACCCCCTTCCCCTTTGAAGCCCCTCATCTTCTTATCCCTGTCACTTTGCACAATTCCTCTCTCCATTATGAGTATTTGCAAAATAAAGGTAATTCTAAAAACATGATTAATGTTATTTCATTTTTGGGGGATCCCTGGTCCAGAAGGAGTTAAAGTCATTATCTGCAAGGATGTCCGCAGCAGCTCCACATCCCGCTGAGCTCTACCAGAGCTGCTGGGGCAGTGGCGGCGTTGGCTTCCCCTTGCACATCCATTGCAGCGCCCGACTGCTGGAGTTTGCTAATTTGTGTGTTTTCACTCGAGGCCTGCTGATTCAATCATTTTAAAGATGCCCATTTCTTCCAAGCCAGGGATTTTATGACTCTAAGGATTAGAAGCTGTTATCCCAACAAACCCTGGAGCTCTATAGATTCTGATTTTATGGTAAGCTTCACTAATAAACTGTTTAAAACATATGCTAATTGTGTTTATTGTATTCTTTAATTATCATATGTACCATTAAAGATGTACTATTCCGTTTGGAATCCCAATACCTAATACCCTCCCCCTGTTTTTTCCTCATTGTGCAGTACTGCATTACTTTAAAAAAGAAAAAAAAAGAGGGAATAGATCTATATTTTCACAAGGAAGCCTATTTTCAATTTTCATTGTTTATTTAAAAGTAGAGCCTTGGAATTTAATTTGCAATCTTTGTGCTGATGAAAGGCAGGCAGGGAATCATGACATAACAGAACGCGGCATTCTGTCCCGGTGCGCTCTGTCCCTTCATTTATTAATTTTTTAAGTATGGAAGTCTTATTATCCTCAGTTTTCTGTTTTCAGGCTGCTCAAAAATGACAATTTGCCCGGCCGAGATGGGTTACAAAAGATCAGAATAGTCGTCCTCTCATTTTTGTTGGAGCTCATTATTCTTATCGTAGGCACACACCCTCTCACACCCCCCCACCCTCCAGCACGTGCAGAATAAATAAGTGTCTCATGTCTGTGCACCCTCCCCCCCCCCCCGACATGTGTGCATTCGCACTAATTCTTGTGCCAATTCTTCCCCAATTAATTAAGAGTTGCTTTAAAAAAACAAAATAGCTCCCAGCCGTTGCAGCCATGTGAGGAATTTGCACTGTTTTAAACCCTGAGAGTGGTTCTATCCTCGCCCTTTGAAATGAGGGTTTGCCCTACAATAAAATCCTCCTACTTAGGCTCACAATGTATTTCCCCTCTACAGACCAGCTCCCAGTAGCTGAAACAGCATCTCCCAGTCCTGTTTGCTATTGATTGCCTCGGCCAGCCCCCATTCCTCTCTTTGCTGGTTTCATTTGATTCTTTTCTTTTTCCTATCTTTTTCCCCACCTGGGAGAACGAACTGGTGTGAACACTGGGGCATTTTGCTCACTGCTTAAACTCCAAGCAGCAAACAAACAAACAAACACAAAATAATCCAAGTGTTTTCTTCAGCTGCGCAAGTCAAGGAAAAGGGATGGGGAGGGGGGAGAAAGACGCATGTGCAGTGAGATGGGTCCTTGGTCATCAATATTGCAGATGAGTGTAATAAATACGTGCAGATGCACACCAGCAAAATGTGGGCACACGCGGGCTGCTTCTTCCTTCTTGCTGGCTCACGCCTTAAGAGAAGGGAAAAACATGACTATCCCAACAGTGAGTTACGTTTTGATGGGGAAGAATGAAACTACTGGGCTGCTCTGCTTCTGGTGAGGTGGGGAATGTGCTCTCAGGAATTTATCAGTCAGACTGTCTTTCTTTTTAGATGATGCAGGATGTTTCCTTTAGGTATCAGATGCCAATGGGACATCATGAATGAGACCGGTTCTGCAAACTGAATAACGGTGCTTGTATTCACTCATCCCAAATAGCACAGGGAAGTGGTGATGCTGCTCTGCCTTCATGGGAAAAACCCTATTTCCAGGTAAAAGGAGGATCTGCTTGGGTAACCAAGCCCTGATAATTCTGATAGAGATGATTCTGATAGAGATCTCTATAAGAAATGTTAAACAAGCGCCACAAGTAGGTAAAAGAAAATAATTTAGGTTTCTGCATAACTGCAACCACCAACCTACAGGATCCTCATCACATAATGCAGAGTTTAAAGCCAGCTCACAGTCTCTTTACAGAGGTGCTGGGTGAATTTGGAATAAGCTGCCTGATTATGTGTTGGTGCTGCTCACTCTCTGGTGTCACTCAGAACGTCCTTAACTGTTTGTTTTGCCTTTTTGGAGCTGTAGCCCTTGTGTGCTTGGTTAGACACCCCAGCCTCAGGTGTACTTGAAGCTGCAGGAAGAAATAGTGGATCATCTCACATTATAAAATAAACCTAATGCAATGAGAGACACCTCAGCCACAGGCAGAGCAAGGCTGATTTTACGCTGGTTTCTGTGATTTTAATATTTGAGCCAGCACAGGGGGGCATTTGGGATGTCTGGGGGGTGCAGATGGGAGCTCGTACCCACTGCTAGTGTATATCTGCCCTCACCGCAGGCCCTGCGAATGATCATTTTGCACAGCCCCAAACAAATTAAAGCCTCGCCCTCTCTCCCTATTATACTAATGGGTTTTATGCTACTCTTTGAATTACGCTGTTTCCAAACACGAATACATTTGAATGTCAGCCTCTAGTACCCAACTATAAATGTCAAGACCTCTGTATATCTCTGGCATGTAGGAACTAATTTAATCATCTCAGTGAAGCGATTTCAGTTCAGACAATCACTTTATTCAAGTGGAAGGGTTATGAAGAGGGAGCACGGTGGCAGGAGAGTGCTTACACACTATTTAGGACCACGCTTCTCTATAAAAAGAAAGCCAAGATGGGCTCCCCTCCCAAACCCTGCCCAGCTGGTGAGAACTGGGGCACCAAGGGATGAAGAATATTTATTTATTAGGGAAAAATTGAAGGCAAAAGCCATGGGAAATGATTTTTTTTTCTCCTGTGATTGGGTGGGTGATCACAAATAAAGAGAATACCTCAGCAAAAACAGCTCTGGTTTCACATAGGGACTGCAGGCCTCCTTCTCCTAAAATGCAGCTTTGGATGGTTTCGTTCCTCCTTCTTTACAGACTGTGTTTGAAAACAGGCAGAGGTAGTACAGGCAGTGCTTTTTCCAAGGGGTAACTGCTAAACAGGACTGCCAGCTGTGCCAGCTCCCCACAGCAGTCACTTCACTCACCCTGTGTCTTCAGTCTGCCCCAGGAGGAAGGAAAGCTCTTTCCATGCTTCTGGGGAGTTCGGATCGGCTCTAGGCCACTGCCATGCAAAACCTCTCACTGGGGGCAGCAGCAGGAGAACAATAACTGTATGGGAGAGACCAAGCAACCCCACACCTCCTGCCTCAGGTTTCTGGAGGATCGGAGTGGATTACAGTGAAGTAGCATTGTTGGAGAAAAATGTGAAAAAACAAGGGGAATCTGGAATCAGAGCCTGGAGGCTGGGCATGGGAGTGGGATTGCTGTGTGGCACTCAGGGATGATTTGGGACCACAGATTTAATTAATGAAGGACAAATGTCAGTCCAATTGGTCCCTGTGTGCTGGGAATATCTGACAATGGCCTTTCCCGAACTGCAGCTCAGCACAAGTTCTTGAGGAAATCACTGGGAATAAATATAGATATGACACTGATCGCATTTGCCTGTCCTGGATTTAAACTTCTCAGCCCTAATTCTGTCTTACAACTGGCAGGATTAAAAAGTTTGAGCTAAAATAATTTTACTCCTGTTTTGAGTGCCCCAAACCCAACCAAACATATCATCAGAAGTGGAATCTGTTTGCGAAGAGCTTTGGTGAAAGAGGCTTAATTAGTCAGATTACTCGTTACAATTAGGTGCAGTATAGATGACATCAAATTGTATTAATAGCTTCAACAGTTTGCAAGAGTTTAGTAGGAAACCTGCCTGGCCCTGCATAACGGAAACATGCTCAAGCAAGCTTTGTAAAACCATCACAAATCGATCCATTGCGTCAAGCTGAATTTATCAATGGAACAGTCTGCAGCCAGAGCATTTGCTTATGAAGTGCTGTCAACAGTCAACACAACTCTTGTCTGATCCATCCCGCCCCACTAAGTGGAAAGATTTCTCTTAAAATATATATAACCCACTAGAAAGGAGGAGGGGGGGGAGCCAAGCCAGGAAAATGTGAGCCATGGTAATTCATCTCAAGTATCCTGAAGGACAATTAGTCACAAAGGCGAGCGGTGGTACGCCTGCTCTTTGGTGTGGTTTGGAGATCCGGGGCTGTAATTATTGAGCCATCCCGCTGAATAGCACAATCAATACTTGACGGCTGTGTGGCAGCGCGCCGGTGCGACGGCGGGCTTGAGCTCTTGTGTAAATGAACCGTCAGGCTTGGGGGGAAAGGGGGTCCATTGTGTTTACCCGAGCTTTGATTAGCTTTTAGCGAACAATGAATTTTCTATCGACGCAAGACATTTTAATGGTGTTGTCTGGGTCTTTCTTAATAGGAGGTTTGGATGATAGAAAAGGAGGGAGGGAGGGAGGGAGGGAGGGACGGAAGGAGGGAGGGAGGAAGGGAAGGAGGATGATTTTCCTCCATGCCAGCCAGGTGCGAGGGACTGGTGAACAAGCATCCAGCCCCAACCCCCAGGGATGATGCTCTTCCTGGTTGGACTGTGGTCCTCGGCACTGGCAGCAACCAGGGATTGGAGTGATGGGACCACAGCACAGTCCTGCCAGGCTTCATGACTGGCTGGGCAGGTGACATATTTTTGCGTCTGATGACACATGCTTCTGCCCAAAGGTCCTCAAGTTGCTCTCCTCTTGCTCCCTTGAGCACAGCTCTTTCAACCTCAGGGTTGGTCCTTCTCCCTTTTCCAGCATAATTTCATCTTTTCCCCAATCTCTCTCAGAATTAATCCTTTCTCCTGCAGCACCAAGCCCAAGCTTTTCATCCTTCCCTTTAAACTCCTGCCTAACTTCTCATGGACATGTCTATTCTTATCAAGTCTCAGTTCCTTCTCTCACAAAAATGTTTATCAAACTGCTCTTCAAACCTGTCAGCAGCTTCACTTCTCCCTTCAATCTTCCCAACACTGCTCCTTACTTTGCAATACCAGCCCTTCCTCCGTGCACTGAATGAAGTGAGGATGTTCTAGGGGAATGTTGTGGTGCGTGTCCATAGACTGGGGACTCTCACAGATTTTTCACAGGTATTTCCAACCCCCCTTTTCTCTCCAATTGCAAACAATCCAGACTCGGACATCGTCACTAAGTGGGGAAGGGATGGTTAAGCCTTGCTCTCAGATGCATGTCACTGCCAGCGTTCCTCACCACAACTCCATAGCTCACCCCAACACACCTCCCCGGTGCAAGGCAAACTCTGTGGAGGTAATTGATTAGTAACTATCAGCTAATTACAGGGTAATCACATGATTATTTTTGCTTTGCAAACTGAATAGTTGTCATGAGATTGAATAATTGTGCAGGGTAATTTTGCAGGCAGTCACAGACTGATGCTGAGTGAAACCAAATCATCTAAAGGCTGCATAGAGCAGGTAGGATGGTTTTATTTCTATTACCGTGTCCAGTGTGTACCTCACTGCATCACCTCCTTCCAAAAGGAAGTTTATAACCAGCGCTCAAGAGTAGAAACAGAAAATAAGAAATTGCTCTACCAACATTCCTGGAATTAAGTGCAAACCCCAAAACCTCTGCCAAGGCAGCACCTTTGCAGCTCTGCCAAAGGGAAAACAATGCTTCTGCACTGAGGAGGAAGGAGGAGAGTTTGGGTTGCTACTCTCCCAGGAAGGAGACAGAGGAGAAGAAGAGGAGGCAGGAACTAAGGGAGATGGTGAAAGTCATTGCTAAGCCACCCTCTGTCATCTTTTCTAAGTCATGGGGATTGGGAGAGGTGCCTAGAGACCAGAGGTTAGCAAATGTCACTCCAATCTCCAAGAAGGGTAAGAAGGAGAACCCAGGTAACTGTAGACTGGTCAGCCTCACCTCCATCCCAGGAAAGGGGATGGAACAATTTGTCATGGACGCTGTCTCTAGGCACATCAGGGATGAGAGGGTCATTAGGGACAGTCAGTGTGGCTTCACCAAGGGGAAGACATGCTTGACCAACCTGATAGCCTTTTATGAGGGCATAACCAGGTGGATAGATGATGGCAGAGCAGTGGATGTGGTCTATCCTGACTTCAGTAAGGCATTGGACACAGTCTCACATAGCATCCTCACAGCCAAACTGAGGCAGTGTGGACTGGATAACTGGATAGTGTGGTGGATTGTGAACTGGCTGCAGGATAGAAGCCAGAGAGTAGTGGTTAATGGGGCAGAGTCTAGTTGGAGTCCTGTATCTAGTGGGGTCCCTCAAGGATCTGGACCGGGACCAGTCCTCTTCAATCTATTCATTAATGACTTGCATGAGGGATTAGGGTGCACTGGCAGCAAGTTTGCTGATGACACAAAGCTGGGTGGTGTCACCGACACCCCAGCAGACTGTGCTGCCATTCAGTGAGACCTGGACAGGCTGGAGAGCTGGGCAGAGAGAAAGGTGCAACAGCGGTAAAGGTAGAGTATTGCATTTGGGCAAGAACAACTCCAGGGCCCAGGATAGGTTGGGGAATGACCTGTTGGAGAGCAGCGTAAGAGAAAGGGACCTGGTGGTCTCAGTGGACAGCAGGATGACTAAGAGCCAGCAATGTGCTTTTGTGGCCAAGAGGGCCAACAGCATCCTTGGGGGGATCAGAAGGGAGATGGTTAGCAGATTGAGAGAGGCTCTTCTCCCCCTCTACTCTGCACTGATGAGACCGCATCTGGAGTTTTGTGTCCAGTTCTGGGCCCCTCAGTTCAAGAAGGGTGTCCAGCGTAGAGTAATGAAGATGATGAAGGAAGTATGAGGAAAGGCTGAGGGAGCTGGGTGTCTCGAGCTTGGAGAAGAGGAGGCTGAGGGGTGATCTAATTCATGTCTATAAATATGTGAGGGGTGGGTGTCAGGAGGATGGAGCCAGGCTCTTCTCAAGGTCATCTGGTGATAGGACAAGGGGCAATGGGTGCAAGCTGGAACATAGGAGGTTCCTCATCAATATCAGAAGGAACTTCTTCACAGTGAGGGGAACAGAGCATTGGAACAGGCTGCCCAGGGGGGTTGTGGAGTCTCCTTCTCTGGAGACATTCGATACCCACCTACCTGTGCGACTTGGTCTAGGTGATCCTGCTGTGTGGGGGGTATTGGACTAGATGATCTTTCAAGGTCCCTTCCGATCCCTAATGATTCTATGATTCTAGAACACACAGAGGAACAGACACTAGTTAACTCCAAGGGCTTGTTTGCCTGCAGCCCACGCAGCTGTCGCAGCCACAGCATCGCACCTGCAATCAAGTGCAAGTGCTTTGCTCTCCTCCTGGTCACAAAGTGGAGATGCAGTGGTTGGAGTAATTTATCCCTTCACAGCATATTAAAATGCTGGTTTTGGCAGGAGAGCCAGTCGAATCCCAGCAGTGCAACCCAAATATTTTCACAGAAGAACTGAGTACTGTGCCAGTTTAATGGCAGTAGGGACGCTTCCCTTGCAGGGAATCCTAAAGCTTCCTAAAGCTTCTCACATCTCAGGATCCCCGAGAAAAGCACTGGAACTACTAAAATAGGATTGGCTTGGGAAAAAACAGTACACTTCAGTGACTTATTAAAAATAATATAAGGAACTGCCATACACCTGAATTAAAAAGCAAAAAAGCTTGTATTAATCTAAGTTTGGCATTAGGAGACACATTTCTGTACAAGCCGAGAACGAGCAGGGACTACATGGGAATGTTTTTAGGGTTTTTTTATCGAGGAAAAGTTAACACAAGAAACAAATGCCATAGGCCCATTCATGAATATACAGGAGGGTGGTTCAGATCCTCAGCTGATGGAACTAAGTCTCCACCTTTAGCTGCAATGGGGATACAGGGATTAACTCCAAGGGAGGCTCCAGCTCAGACTATGGAAGTATTGTTGATGCCAAGTGGCCACTGGGCACTAACTGGGACAGAGGAAGGAAGCTAGAGCAGGGAAACTTCAACTTGTGGCATTTCTTCAAGATATAATGAAGAAAACACAAGTAGAAATATCTGCAAGGGCATGCTGCTATCAGAAGGCTGGGGTGCAAAGAAAATGACTTGAGCTTCACTCTTGTAGTGTCCTCAGAACCTGACTGCAGAGGCACAGCCCAAGGCCGCAGATGAAGAAAAAGTGTTTCTGTGCAGGAAAACCCCTCTCAGAATGGGTGAAGTTGGCTTTACGTGGAGCCATACATCCTTACAGCCTGATTTAAAGAGAAAAACAAGGAATAAAAAAATTGTTCTGGGTTTTTTCTTTGGTCGAAAGGTCTTTTCCAAGTTAGGTGATTCTGTGATATTCTTTTTGGGTTCTGCTTGCTACCTCCACAACACATGTGCATGGCGAAGTTTGCTTTAGTTTCCAGATGTAGAGTTTTGTGGTTTTTAGAAAAAATATATGTATCATGCAAACACTTCCCCCACCACCTTTTTTTTTTTTCAATAGCTCTGGAGCTATGTATCCACTGAAAATCTCAGTGGATAAATGAAGAATTGCTCTAGAAGTAGAAAGGAAAGCTGCAAGTGAGGGGAAAAAAATAGAAAGGGGGGAAAAAATCAGGGTCACCTGGTTGCAGCCAGACAAAAGCCGCATTTCAAAAAATGTACCCTGTAATTTAGTCAAAATGGAAAGGATGGGAAAAAGGTCAATATTGTTTTAAATGAGACTAACAGCTTCCTTTATGTAATGGGTGAACTCCAGTGTGTTTCCGGATGATTGGCAATTTAGCTGCTCGGGGAAAAAAAAAAAGGTTAAACTTATCAGCACACAAAAGTGCCAGCAATTTATTTCTGTCACTTTCCTACAAATTAACCTATTTTAAGGCATTCTGAACCTCATCAGCAAGCCCAGGTGTGGCTGGGAGGCTGGGAATGAGGGTCACCACTGGGGCCGCGTGCCCAGGGAGGAACGTGACAGCAGCCCTGGGAGGCGGTAGCCAACACGAAAGGAGCTCTTGGGGTGGGAGATGAGTCTGATGAGGAAACGGCTTTTGGTTACAAAATGCAAGATAAATACTTAGTGATTTTCAAATGTGGACCTCGAGGTCTGATGCACATATCTGCAAGCTGGGAAGATCTAAGGGACAGAACCTCCAGGGCTGTGAGTTTGCACAGTTTTGCTACATCAAAGTGTATGAAGGACCCAGGTCCTGCCCTGCACAACCCCTGCTTTTCAAACACAAAGGAAACAGACAAGCAGAAGAAATGTAGCCACTGACTGAGGAAACACCCCCTTCTGCAGCCATGGCATCTGTCTGCTGACTGTCCATCAGTCTGTCTGTGGTGCTGAATGCAAGTTTATAGCTTTTTGGTCAAACATAATGTTGGAGTCCCATCAGTGGTGACAGTCTCAGGTGGAGAGTTGTGCCCAGGCAGGGAGGTTCCCATAATCCTATTTTTTTTGCAGAGTAATCCCCATTGATTTTCTCCTTGCCATGGGCTTTGCCTTAAGCTGTACTGGTGTTGTGGTGGAACAATGTGGTGGGACTGAGGAAGGGATGGAAGAGATGTAGTCAGCAGGGTTTGGGAAAGGCTTCTGACATTGTGACAGCATGAAAATGGTGCAAATGGAGCAGAGGAGGGGGCTGAATGTAAGGCAATGCTCAAACCCACCTTCAAAACCCCCTGGAAATCTCATTTCCCCACAGAGGGGAAGGAAAAAGCCACAGAAGAAAAGTAACAGGCTTCTTTCCATGGGCTTAAATTAGAGACATGGGTTCATACAAGAGACACCAGCTTAAATGAGAACTTTAGCATTAACATTTTCAAACAACAGTCGGTCATTCCTTTCCATGCTAATCACAGCCCTTCTGAAAGACCAGGGCAGGGTTTTCTGCCACCCAGTATGTCCCAGGGCTGGGCAAGGCTCCCCTGTAGAGCACTCTGCAATTGTGACAGAAAATAGCATCATTCACTTAAAAGTAATAGGTACAATTTTCAAGAGGCCCAACATGTAAAGTGAGTGGATTAAGGCTCCTGTACCACTCACTTGTGGCCAGAAGCTCCCATAGTTTAGAAGCATGGTAGCACTCAGCTCCATGGTGAGGTGAAAAATCGGCTGTTTCTCCCTGGTGCTGCCTCCAAAAAGAAACGTCAATGACTTTGATGTAAATCATTCGTGATAACGCTTTTAAGTGGACCAGTGGCTTTCCCTTTACAACACCCCTAGTAGGTAAAGCAGCACCTTTCACTATCTGGATATTTTTTAGTATTGGTTTTCAACACAAGGATGCTTGGCTGGCTGCTCCAGACCGTAACAAATCTCATAATGATTGTTCTGGATAAACCCACGAGGGAAGCTGCCAGTGAGTTAATCAGCAAAAGATGCTTGACACTGTGATATTTTGATCTTTGGGATTTCTGTGAACACTTATGGGTCCTTTTTTTACTTTCTCTGGCCATTTAAAACATCACTTTCAATGGGTCTCCTTCATAACCCGGTTGCTCCTCAGCTAAATACCATCTGACAGCAAAATGCTGACCCTAAATTAACTACAAATACCCTGGTAAAACTTCCTGAAGCATGATTTCAGTTCAGACCTTTAAAGCATTTCCACTACTTCTGCTTGACCCTTACTGCTGGTTTGCTTGCATCGCTGAAATACCTCTTTTCAGCTGCTGTAGACACCATTGCCTCTGCCCTCACCTCAGGTGATACAGCACTCTCATGAATATTGCCATATCAAGGGAATATGTATGATATCTATGTGATATTCTATGATATTATACATATTATACAATATATATTATCTATTACATAACATTCCCTATACTATTATAGGAAATATAGAACATTATAGGAATATGTATTCCTACATATTCCCATATTATAGGAATTACTATAATTATATATTATAAAGGAATTAGAGAACAACCTAGAATACTATATTATGTTATGTTATACTACATTACATTATATTATATGTAATATATTCTCATATCAAGACCAAGAAAAGAGACTGAAAACACAAACCATTTAAAGGCAGTAGGGGAAGTCCTTTCAAATTTATCTTTTCAACACAATTAATACAGTGCAATTACCTTTCAAGAAACATGGCAGCCTTAATAAAACACAATGTAAGCAGCATCAGGAAGAACAGGCTGTGGATTTCCAGCACAGTTTTCAGGACTAGGTAACAGGCCTGGGCAGCTAGACAAGACCAGCTTTGGAAGAAAATTAGGATGTCTGAGCTTCCACTTGCTCCTTTCCCCCTCTGCTCTGAGACAGTCAGGTGGCACCTTGTGTTAGCAAAACATCAGCTTCCAGAGGCCTTTAATAACAGCCTTCAGTGATCCTAGAAATGCTGAGAGATGCCAATTTTGCAGTCTAGGGTATTTGAATCAGTAGCTTTTCATATTGCAGTGGAGGCATAAACAGCCATTGTATCTGCTGAAATTATTTTGATCAACTTATGTATTCACCAAGTGGTGTCACTACCGACGTACGGTTCTCCCATCGCAGTGCTGGAGGAGCTAAGAATCACGGAACTTGACAGGATAATTAAGTATGAAAGCAGACTGGATTTAGCAGGACCCCAGTGAGTCAACAATCCTGATTGTTTCATCATCTCGGCTTTGTGCTGTTCATATCTTATCAGATTAGATAACAATCTGCTATAGCTATGAGTTGAATTACCATGTTGAACTGCACAGTTAGACCACATGAAAACATCAATACACATTTAAATAAACCCATTTTCAGACTCAGATAAGAAATGGCCAACCTCTACAAATCAAAGGCATATCCTCAGGCTAAAATAAAGAGTGGTCTGATTACCTATTCAGTCATATCAAAGTGCCACAATCAAATGCTATCACCAATAGAACCAAAAGGTCTTACATCAGAGCAGCAACGGGACCATGACTGCCCCTTGATAGAGAATTCTGGAGTGAAAATTCATAGGTGAAGAATTCCAAAGGTGAGGAAAGGACGTAGCCAGGTAGCTCCCATAAAACCCTGAATCCTTTCAGTGTTTTGGAGCCTCCTCCTTCACGTTCCATCCTGCAGCAGCTCACAGGGCTGTTCTCAGAAGCTCAGAAAGTCTCCAGGCAGCAGGTTTCTACATTATAGTCCCTAGACACAGAATCTCTGTTACCAGCCCTTGCAGACTTCTTGCTTCTTCTGCCATGTCTTCCCCAAGTGACCTAGAGTCTCCCACAAGTCCCATTTTACAGTCTACTGGAGTCTCCCCACCCTCTCTTCACTGCCACCCTCAGATATGGCAGGTCAGATGAGACCTGCTGGGAGGTCGCTGGGCCATGGCACCTGTAGCAGCTTTTCCTGCAGCATCTCTGGGGAAGGAAAGGTAGGGATAGGCTTGAAGGATCTGGCTAACCTGTGGGACACACAGATGCCCTCCCTTCCTGTATAGTCTGTGAGGAGCCATGGAGACCTCCCCTGCTCTTTTTTTCCATTCTTGTCTACCAATGTGGGACTCACTAAGTTTTTACTTGCATGAAGGTAAAATTTCTTTTTCTTTAAAAGGTTCTCATGAAAAGGTTCATTTTCCTTTATTCTCTCTCTTAAAACTTAGAACACAACACTCCATCACACTGATCTCATGATCTCCTATTTCCTGTTCTCAGTTCTGCTACGGCACATGTAATATCTTCTCTTTAAAAGGGGACAGAGGACTTGAAGGACCGTGCTGTTCCTTCAGATTCACACAGCTGGGAAATGTATTAATGGAAAGGAAATTATTTCTGATTTGTCATGGGTTGAGAAGAGAATTAAACCCAGAGAAGTTAAGTTTGAGATGAATACATGTCCCACTTCATCATGGTCACAGTTTCTACCACCCTGCCAGATCCTGATCCTGCACAAAATCCGGGCAAAATTCTGCATGAAGAACCCTAATAGGGATTAATAGACAAAATAAAAATTAAAGGGACACAACTTTAAATGCTGCCAGTCACTCCTCATCCTCTCTACTCCTTTCCCCGCCCCTCACACATTATCCTCTGATCTTTTATGCAGCTATGTGCAAAATAACCATTAGTTGTCAGTCTCCAGCCACTCACTGCTGAGCAGTCGCTGGAGGATCCTGCAGCAGTTCCAGCTCCTGTGCAGCCACTGATGTGTTCACAAGAGCACGGAGACCCTACGCGAGGATGCAAGTGACCCACCAGAGCAGGGAACCACTGTCACACCTGGAAATAACCGAATATTGATCCCAAAGCTGAGCCTGTCTCATTCTGCTCTGCTTCCAGCCAAATAGCAGCTGGCTGATACTCAGCATGGCCAGGCAGAGGAGCAGCATTTCCAGGTGTGTCACCAAACACTGCCATGGCACTGTTAGATGGAGAGAACTGCCTGTGCTGAAGTAGTGTCATGCTAGTGGAGGCTTTTGCACTTTAGTTTTCATCAGCAGAATGCAGCAAAATTTGGGGGAGGAGAGGTGCATTTGCTATTTTTCCATGTTTGGTCAATTATTTTCAAAGTTTCTTTTGCTGAAAATGCTTTTTTGATCATGACAGCCTTACAGAAAGCAGTGTGGAAACACATATTTCCCATAAACCTCTCGACCTGAGCAGAACAGCCCACTGCATCTTATATATTTGCTGTAGACTGGAGGACTCTCAGCTAGGTTAATTCAGAAGCCCTTAGGCTGCAGATTAGATCTCACAGCAGAGGATACCTGCGAAGTTCCAGAGTAAAGGAAAGTTGGTTTGGCAATGTGCTTCATCCTCCTGCTGAAATGACCAAGCTGCAAATGGTAACAAATAGGGGCAGTGGATTTCCTGGGCATCTGTCTTGAAAAGGAGCTTGTTACAGACTAACTGGAAAGGGAAGCATCGGAGTGAAAATACCTTGGCTGTGCTGGTGCTGGAAGAAGATGTGTGAATAAAACAGAACCTGATTTGTTCAACTGTTATCTCTTTGTGGTTTATATACCCTTCAGGACATGGTTCGTCTGACCAGGAATGGTCAGAGAACAGTTTCCCCTCAAGGGGCAGAGTGTAAGCTTGGAGAACTGATTTTTTGAATGGTGGCCAAATTGCAGGGTTGTGCATCTGCATCTCATTTGGGGTCAAATAGAGCACGTTGCTCAATCCCAAATGAAACGTCTGTGTCCTAAAGCTTCTTCCTCCTTTCAAATAAAATGTAGCTGGAACTGAAAAAGGAAACACAAATTTGAAAATTTAGAAGTATACAACAGAGGAAAATGCTAAAAAAAACCCCTAAACCCCCTATCTGACTGTTTCCACCATTCCTAGTTAAAATGATTGATGAATTCAAGCCATATTCAGTGAACAGTTTTGATTAATGTTGAGTTTGATTTCCAGCACATTTGCTGGGACAGTCAGTTGTAATGGTGATAGGAGAAAAACCCAAACCCTAAATCCGCAATCAGAGGCATTTTGAACCCTCTGGCTTTCCAAGGACAGAGCAGAAGGAATCCAGCTCCTGGCTCCCTGTAACTCAGACAGTTTCCCCTGTGATTCTTCTACAGGGAGATACTTGGAGCTTTGCTAAGCAGCACGGGAACTTTGCTAAGCAGCCCTTCATTCTCCACTCTTTTATGGGTGTTGGCACCATAAACCAACATTTTCCCTTATAAATTTCCCATCACCTTTCCATGCCACCCTGCTCTGTGAAGAGACCAGTCAGCTCGCTGTTGCTGGTTGTTACTCCCCATATTTCTTCTTTATATAAAGTATATTATTGTGTAAAAATATAAAGCAGTATTTTATTTTCTTCACAGGTGACCCTGTTCAAATTGACCACCCCAGGAGATGATGCAGGAGAGAGCATCCCCAGAGCCTAGCAGGCTGGATTTTGGGATGATCTTTTCCAGCCTAAATCATTCTGTGATTCCAAGGTGGAGAATTTGGCTGTGCAGCTCTACTGGGCTGTCAGACCTCACTGCATTCCACCAGGATTCTGGTGTATGAAGGTCAGAGAGATGTTTCCAAAACAAGGGGCAAGACACCATGATAATGAATGGGAAACAGAGATTATGATTTTTTTTCCCATTTAAAAATGTAGTGAAATATACAGTGATGAGCTAAACCGACAAGCTGCGCTCGAGAAAGGAGTAATTGCATCTTTAATAATATTAAACCTGACACCTGCCTTGGCCGATAACATGCAGTCCTGACACTACTTAGCTAACAATTAGGACACATGAAAAGGATAAAGGGGAAAACAGTATTAAACTGAATCTGCATTTTAAAGAACACAAAAATAAAAAAGGGAGACTGTTAATTGTCTAACACTCTGTTAATTTGATCAGGCATGCAATTTAAAAATAGCTTTGCTTTTTCACTGAAAGAGGAATTAATTATGATTTCTTCTTGAATCCCATATAGGAGGAAAAAAAATCATATTTAGGACAGGCACAGTGCTCACAGAAAGGCTGTTTATTAATACAAGCAGAAAACCCCAATGCTAATTGGTATCATAAGCACAATTAGAAGAGATGTTGTCCTCCATTTGGAAAAGAACAGAGAGCTACATGGCTGAAGGATATTACTGCAAAACGATAAACTGTTCANCTATTAAAAAATACAGATCACAAAGAGCTGCTTTATACACTACCATTTCCCCCCTCCCCCTTCCTTGTTTTCTTTCCCCCCCCCTTTTTCCCCCTTTTTCTGAAGGGCTTATGGAGAACTTGTAACTTCAAAGGAAAAAGCAAAAGAAACGGCAAAGATGGTTCAAGGTGATCTTGAGCCTCGCAAAACCGTAAATGGATTGAGAAGCAAATTTGGCTTTGCAGGGGTTTCTTTCCCTGTGTTTGCCTGTGTTTTAAATAACAAACACATCCATCCTCTCAGCTGGGTCTGTACTGTCCACAGCACTGGGGGGGCTGCAATGGGAGGGAGGTCCTTCCTCTGCCAAGCTCTTTCCCATCTCAGTGATCCGAGAGCTGGTGGAACGACACGAGGTGCTATGCAAAGGTACATGGAGGTTGGGCTTATTTATTTATTTCTTGGAAGGGCACCTTAATCATCACCACCGTGTTGCTTACCCCTCTTTTTTTTCCTTTCTTTTAATCTTTGCAGTCATACTTGGGTTTCTTCTGGGAAACAGATCTGCAGCTCAGGGCAACAAGAGGAAATGATTTTTTCTCAGTTTGCTGCCTGAACATGGTGAAACAGTTTAGACTCACTTGTGTGTCTACCAACTACAGTAGCAAAAAGACACAAAGGAGGACAGAAAAGAGGCAGCAAAAATCCCTTATGCAGGTGTTAGAGGGATGGTGAGTGTCTCTGTTGTCACAGCAGAGAGATGAGCCCATAAGTTGTTAACCAAAAGCAATTAGAGCCTGTGCGTGGCAGCAGGACTTGCTGCTCTTGATGTCCAGATGTGGTCCCTCTAACTAGTGACCGAAATCTCAAAGGGAGCCCTTGCAACATTGTTTTTGTGGAAACCTTCTATACACTCCATTTCAATGGTGTCACAACTCCGCTTTCGCTGTGGACATCATAGGATCACGGAACAGTTCAGGTTTTTAGGGACCTTGAAGATCACAGGATCATCAATGTTGGAAAACACCTTCAGAATCATCAAAGTTGGAAATCACCTTCTGAATCATCAAGGTTGGAAAACACCTTCAAGATTGTTGAGACTAACCATCAACGCTATGACCCCCAACCACTGACCCATCTCCTGAAACACCCTGTCTAAGCATTTGTTGAACCCCTCCAGAGACAGTGCCTCCAGCCTCTCCCTGGGTAGTCTGTTTCCCTAGGGGGAAGAGGCCAACACCCACCTCACTCCAACCTCCCTTCAGGCAGTTGTAGAGAGCAATGAGGTCTCCCCTCAGCCTCCTCTCCTCCAAGCTGAACAGCTCCAGTTGCCTCAGCCTCTCCTCAGACTGTTCTCTAGATCCCTGTCCTCTAGATCTTCTGGTTCTATCCTCCCAGTTATGGATCCAAACCCCCATGCTAGAATAGGATTAAAAAGCAAAAGAGAGGTGTAGACGCAGGTTGCTCTGTATGACTGGAAGGAAGTTCATGTTGCCAGGCTTAGTTCTGCACTGGGCTGTCTGGATAAACCCTGATTTTAGCCTTGCACATTAGGCAGCACCATGCGTGGCTGTTACTTACAGAAAACAGCGACCACAGATCAAAGAATCCCAAACCACGAGCTTTGCCATAGCTACACATGGAATATTCTGCAAATAATGCATTGGCAAGTGTTTCTAAATGCATGTGAGTGCACACGGGCATGAGACTCAAACGCACACACAAAACATCACACACACAATGTCCACACTCACACACACACGTGTAGAGCTCCTAAAGCCATGCAGTATAGAAAACCACATGCTACTGGGTATCTGAGGACACAAATAACCATAGCTTAGCGCAGTCCCTGGTTTTTTTGCAATATACCATGGCACCTCTATCAAGTAAACCATCGCAGCACTATCAAATAATCGATGCCATGGAATATGTGCGGCATAAGCGCACGCAGTTATTTATATACATACAGAGCATCTTATAGCTATACATATAAATGGGATATTTACAAAGTATTGCTCAAAATATCGTGACACTTCGTCATATTGAAGGTGCAGTGGTTGGGTTAAAATGACGCTGTTGAGCCCCCAGGGTCTTTTTTAATAAATATATTTTTGGGCTTCTGCCTTCTGGAAATGTGCACCAGGCTTTGGAACTCCTGAAAAATTGATTTGCTTTTTTTATTGCTGCTTTAGCCCACACTACAGGCTGGACATATTTTCTTCTTTTAATTGAATCTGCCTGTTACACAGCACAAGTGCCAGGACATCAATTTAATATCTAAATTTTTTTGGATGAGCTTTCAAACACGCACACGTACAAAAACCCCCTTGATTTAATACGGTTGGATGTTCCTATTTTGCTTCTTGGAGTTTTGATTTGTATATTAGCATTACAGTAGCTGTCCAAGTTGTGTGATATTCCTTGGGAGAAGAAGATAGAACACACTAGAGGAATTATTTTTTCTTTTTTTCTTTCTTTTTTTATTCTGCTGCCGCTTTCCTGCTGTAGCTTATCTTCTGAACAAAGCCTGTTCTACACTGGGTTTCACAATCTGAGTAAAAGCACTTTAGCTGAGAGACGCACCAATGGGTAAGAACTGAGGGAAGATAAACATCCCCACATCAAGAGGCACTGTGGTGCATGAAAGCAGAGCAGCAACAAGAGATGCACGCAGGCTCTTGAGAGCAACGAAGGGGTCTCTGGCACCAAAGGGGGGGTTCTGCCCTTCACTGCTGTGATAATCGTCTTGGGGAAGAGTGCTCACCTTGCAAAAGTTAAAATCATGCTTGAGAAATAAATAAATGCCAAAAGAGTGACCTAAGGCAAACCCAGAGTGCCCAAAGGGCCTGATCTCAGTTACTGAATAAGGCTGGGAGTGATGCAACAAGTACAGACAGTGCCAGAACAGCAGCTTGAGCAACACTGTGGGCAAACAAAGGGACTAGTATGATCATGAGAACTCAGGTGCAAGACTGTCTGAGTTACATAGACAGGTTTTGACTGGGTTTGATATAGTAATTGCACCCCTCCTGCCTTCACAGCTCCGAGTGACACAGAGTGACTTAGGGATACGGAGGAGCAGGACCAGGCAGATGCTCATGTTCTAGGTCAGCTGAAAACCTTTACCAGCATGAAGGAATTAAACCACTTGATTAACTTCTTGGAGAAGAAAAAATAAGCACTGTGAGGCAAAGGGAGCTGAAGGTACTGGCTACAAGAATTTCCCATTGTGTGATGGATGTTATTCCTTCCTTGCAAAGCCTTTATACTGCAGGCACGCTGGGACGGTGCAAAGTGAGAATTACACTACTCACTGAGAGAACTTACAACATTAACAGGGCAAAGAAGAGGGTTATGCACACAGTTAGACCAGCAGGAGCTTCTCTAGTGTTCAGAGAGGGTCTGGACGTGTGCTTCTCTTTCGGAATTTGGAGCAATGTTACATGGAATCACAGAAAGTTAGGGGCTGGAAGGGACCTCGAAAAATCATCCACTGTCAGGGCAGGATCACCTAGATCAGGTCACACAGGCTGCATCCGGGTGGGTTTTGAATGTCTCCAGAGCAGGGGACTCCATAACTTCTCCAGGCAGCCTGTGCCAGGGCTCTACCACCCTCAAAGTGAAAAAGATTTTCCTTATGTTCACATGGAACCTCTTGTGCTCCAGCTTGTCCCTACTGCCCACTTGCCCTATCACTGGATACCACTGAGCAGAGCCTGGCTACATCCTCCTGACACTCATCCTTTCCATATTTATAGACAGTAATGAGCTCACCCCTCAGTCTCCTGTTCTCCAAGCTAAAGAGATCCAGCTCCCTCAGCCTTTCCTTATCCACATCTCCTGAACCCAATCCTTTATAGTACTAGTTATTTTGAGGTTTCACCCATCAGCTGCTGACCAGGAGCAGGATAGTCATTCAATGAAGCTCCTTTACAGGCTGCACAGTGCATGGCTCTCACACTGCTACCTGGGCTTCAGACAGATAACCCAATATGAAGAAACTTTGCCTAAAGTATTTTGGCTCTGTTGTGCTGACACACAAACTCACTAAATAAAAACATTGTACTGGAGAAACACAGTGGAACAGCAGCCGAGGTAAGGCAGTTGTACAGTGGTGCAGTCAATCAGTATTTAGGAGTTTCCACTTGGCATTACTTTGATGTAAACCCTTTTCCCCACTGGCTCAGATAAAATCTCAGCTTCAGCCAACCGTCTGCTTCCAAACCCAGAACAAAGCAGGGCCTCTGCAGCCCTGGAGAGGCAAAAAACCATTGCACATTATCTCAGAAATAAAAACAAACGCCAGAGTTATTACAGGAGGGTTGCATCACGTCCCAGCGATGCTCCTGGGCAAGGAGGGGGCAGCCCTGGAGCAGGTACTATTCATTACCATTGATGAATGTTCTCAGGAGAAAACAGAGGATGTTGTTTAATGGCTTGATCTGAAATGCCATCAGAGGAGAGGGAGGGAAATAGAGTGAAAAGTATCCTCAAACACAAAGCTAAGGCATCTTCTGAGCTGTGGCTGGTCTTTTAATTACCCATGCTGCAAGGGAGGGAGGAACACACAATAAGGAGAAGGTGGCTTCAGTGAAAGTCCTTTGAGATTAAGTTCTTTTACGAAGGCACTCTGCATGTTCAAGCTGCACTAATGTCAGCTGGAGGTTGGCCTTTTTATGAGGGGAAATGGCTTTAAGCTAGAAGAAGGTAAGTTTAGATTAGGTATTAGGAGGAAATTCCTCCCTGTGAGAGTGCTGAGGCACTGGAACAGATTGCCTGGGGAGGCTGTATGCTCCATCCCTGGAATTGTTCAAGGCCAGGTTCGATGGGGCTCTGGGCAACCTGGTCTGGTGGGAGATGTCCCTGCCCATGGCAGGGAGTTGTGACTCAATGAGCATAAAGTCTCTTCCAACCTGAACCATTCTGCGCTTCTGTGATTTTATGACTTAGAGCCCCAGAAATATCTAACACACACACTTGTGCATCTGACTTGCCAAGCAACCAGCACTGCCTGTGACAGCTGGGGACATGCAGGTAGAAGCTGATACATTCATGTAAGGGATTTTGTAGAGATAATCAGGAACAAGATGGGGAAAAGGTCAGAAGATGGTCTGTTTCTGGCACGGAGCAAATACTGTGCAGGCAGAACAAAAGATGATCAGAGGAGCTTTGGGGCGAACAAAACCAACAGTCAACAGCCCCACAGAGGGAGATCTGCTGCTCCTTTGCAAAACTACATTTTTTTCCTTAAAAATGTCTGGTTAACCAGGAGAGCAAAAACAGCAGAGTGGCTGCTCAGGCAGGGTCAGAGGTGCCTAGTGAAGCCTGCTTTTCTCCAAAATCAGTCAAGCAGTGCATCCTGTTGCAAGAGAAACCCTGAGCTACCCGTAGTTCTTGAAATACCTTATGATGCTTCCTCTATGCATCTGGCTACATGGACTTATAAGCACTGGAGACCAGGAATTACCTCATCACAGACTCCCACATCCCTCCAGTGGAGATCCACCAAATGCCCTGAAATATGCTGGGGAGCAGGTGGGGATCTTGCAGTAGGTTTTGGGTGTTGGGTGGCTCTGCCACCTGTATGCAGGGATACCAAGCCCCACATACCCATGAAAACCCTCTCCAGCTGCCTGCAGCAGCCGAGGACCACACCAGCCAGCTGGCAGGCGAGGAGAGCAGCAAGCGAAGCAGGCAGAGGGACCATTAGGAAAATATCTCTGGCACGAAGCCTGGTAAGCACATGGTGCCAGCACATGGGGAGGCTGCGGGGAGGAGGGACAGCAGGATGCTGCTGGGACTGGCCCTGAGGTCTAGGTGACAGCAGGGTCCCCATCCCCATCCTTGATTTGCCTCAACTTGTTCCCATGGAGGCTGATGTCCAGGGTGTGGGGGTGCAGCTACTCAGGCTTTAGGGAATTTCTGCAGCAAGGAATGGATGTGGGAAGAGATGAAAGCTCATGGTTTCAAGTTAGGTGCAGGAGCAGAGCTTGTGAAGGGAAAAGGACAGACAAGGAGCCATCTCCCTGGATGGAGAAGCATTGGGAGAGACTGGATTAGCCATACCGGGTGCTAAAAGTTAATGGGCTATGTGGTGCCAGCACCCAAGTGACTCAGGCTGGACCATTTCCTGCCTGACGCCCTATGGACTCGCTTGGCTCACACCACACAGCGCAACCCCTTGCTCCATCAGCAGCAGGGAGAAACCAGTGCCTGGATGTCTCCCGGCTCTCGGCTCATCTCCCCCCACTGGTTTTGTTAAATGCAGCACATTTCCAAAGGAGCAGATTTTAATTTCAATAAACTCTGTAAGAAATAGATCAGCGCTAAGGAGGGGAGCAGCCACAGGAAGTGAGTTTAACTGCTCGGCTGCAGAATATTAATAGGATAGAATGTTATTAGAATAATTTTTCACCGTTTATTAGAATAATTTTTCATCATGAATAATAAATTAATAGAATAATTTAGTGCCAGTAGCCCTCTGTTTGAAAGGGCATTTTATTTAAAAGTAGCTTGAAAAGTGGTGTTTGGGGAGGTGGGATGAGGAGCAGGGACTTTCTGCTTGCCTTGAGGCCTCTCCCTTTGCTCAACTTTCTCCTTACCACCTGCCTGGGGAAACCCAGCCAGGTGAGTCCATCCTTGCTGACGGCTCTGGAGGGAGAAGATTGGACCAGAGGATGATTCAGCCCCTGGGACTATACAGCTCAGGCCTCCTCCTGCCTGCAGTGCCTCATCACATCCTCACCAGCTCCACATCCCAATGGAATGTTCCTTTTTCCTTCCAGCAGCCTGAGAAATGGCCATATCCACTCCTGGGTACCTTCACCTCTCTTTAACCCTTTACTTCCCTATCTCACAGCGGGACATTGATGCTCATCGTGGCAGTTTTGTGCAAGCCAAGAGGTTCCCCTCTTTCTCTCTTTTTTTTTTTTTATTTGCATCTGTGTGGAAGATAATAATTTCTCAGAAGGCTATTCACACCACAAAAGCACAATGACATTATTCTCCCCCCCCCTCTCTCTCTCTCTTTCTACTGTTTTACTCCACAACTGACAATTAATGTTAGAAAGAACATGAAATGGAGGAGAAATTACAGCAATTTATCAACCAAAATTATAGGTGTAGACACATGTCAGCAGTGGAAACAGTTTCTATCAAAATTAAAGTATTTAGAGATTTTCCTCAAATTTCAAATTATGCAAATCCCATTTTTGTGATACGCTGCTACTGTAGCTTTAATTGCAGGATTAGCAGCAAGCTGCAAACTGCACTGCTAACCGGGACTGGCTCTTTGCAGAGCAGCTCCCTTCTACAGAGCATCTTATTAATTCCACAAAGTTCCCATCTCTTTAACAAATTAAATATGTTTTGCACAACAGGCAGCGGTTTTTGTGGTTTCAATCTGTCACGAAGGACCCTGCTGTTTGCAGAGGTTACCCGACAGCTGGATGAACAGACAGGTTTGAGTCCAAACACGGATTCAAATGCATATTTATACATAAAACATATTTATACAACAACATCACGGCAACAGCTTGTGCTGCTGAAGTTCTTACAAGTCCCTTTATGGTAAAGGACATCGCAACCAAACACAGAGAAGGAATCTGGATTTTGGGTCTTTTCTCCAGCTCTTTCTGGATCTGTTAAAGCTGCTCAAGTGACCCCAGGAGATCCCCAAGAGGCGCTTCTGTGACGATGGAACTGGGAAGCCCCACAGCCAGCAAGCTCCTGAAAAGCTGTTTGATCACTGCTAGCATAATTAGAAGGCACAAGACTCAGGATGTCCTTTCTCTCCCTTCCCCCATGTGATGTTCCTCTGATGTTGCAAAAGGAGCCAGGGATGAAGCAGAGGCCCGAAGTTGCTAGGAAAGGCATTTGCATGGCAGAGGGAGCCAAGAGACTGCAGGGCCAAGGAGCAGAGAGCTGATGTGCTGCAGCAGGGCCCCAGACACCCCTTCGCTGTGCAGTGTGTTGGGGTGCTGGTGTTCTACCCACACCCTCCACAGAAACAAGCAGGGGCAGAAGAGAACATGTTTTGCCTCCACAGAGGCAAAGAAAACTCTCTGAGTAGCAGGGGAAGGCAAGAGAGCATCATTTTCTCACCTGCTCCATGGAAGAAGAATGGGGTTATATATAATCTGCTGCATCTGCCAACTCCTGGCACTGACACTAGGGATACCTGTACATCCCAGTATTTCATCTCATTGGTCCCTTATCACTTATCTGAGTGCCACACTAGCATCAGTCTGTTTCCAGGTGGTTTAAAATGGTGCTGTTTAATGCAAGAACCTCTCCAATGCTGCTGTCAAGAGTCACCATCCTACAGGCACTGAGGCTGAAAATCCTCCTTCAGACTCCACTGAAGGGTTATAAGGCCTGGCTGTGGAAACCCACATGAAATCAGTAGCTCTTGTGGACTGTGAGCTTCATGCACAGTGACATGGGTTCACCCTTAGAAGCCAACTGCACCAACCTGGGCTCAGGTTTTTCTGCCCTTGCCTGATTCACCTGGCTGGGTAGGTGATGTGCAGCCACCATGAAGAGCACTGGAGATCGATCAGTTAATTCCCCTTTCTTGAGGGTTCTGCCAAGCACTAACAAAATCGAAACCAGAGTGAAAGGTGGCACAAGCATCCAAGGAGCAGCAAGTATTTTTCTCAACCCCCTGTTGTGATAACAACTTCCACTCATGCGGGTGCTGCACCCAGTGCTGGCAGCACCCAGTGCTGCATTTTGCATGGACAGCCACACTTTTGAAACTCCCGCCTGCCCTGTCACACCCACCACACCATGACCTGCTCACGTCCAAGGCCTGACCGGTGGGTTTCCCTAAGCAATGCATTTCTTTCAGTATTTTTTCCAGTGGCCAGCCCCAGACGCAGCCAGATGCCTGGGCTCTATTTGCATATGCCAGGCAGTGCGAGGCTCCTGTCAACCACTGCATCCAACTTCAATAACCATGATATGCTCCATCTGCTGACGCCCCGGCATAACAACAGTGGGGAGCTGTACTGCCAGCGGCACTATCCTTCAACAGCTGAATGGCTGAGCAGCTGCTAAAGCATTGAAGGACACTCTCCACGGAAGAGCAGAGTGATTGGCCCTGCTTCTCCTCACACACACACCCCACACCCCCCCAGACCGTGGAGCAGAGGAACCGTGTAGGCAACAACATGGTATAGGGGCAACCTCAATGAGAGCGTTTGTGTCCTCTGCACCCTGGGTAGCCAAAAGCTGAGCTGGCGAATGGGCTGAGGTCACAGGAGTAGTCTGATTGAAAAATAAGTTGTCTGGATTCAGATGGGGGAGAATTCAGCCTGTTTAGGGATCCAGTGGTGATGGTCCCTGTGTGCCAATAGTCCTCACTGCAGCTATTTGTAAAAGGAGTGATGGTGTCCAAGCTGAGCACCCAGGAACGGGGAGAGGCCAGAAACAGCCTCATTGCTCTGAGCAGCAGTGATGGAAAGCACCCAGATGGGTCCCTCGACAGGCTGCTCCTGACAGGTTGCAGGATCAGGCCATTTGGAGAAACATTTTGTGTTGCAGACAGGAATGAGGCTGTTGATTCACTGCACAAGGAGAGCAGTGGTGGCTACTGATGGCCTGGGGGGAGCGGGGTGATGGGAAATCCTGGCTGTGTCAGTGTTACCCTGCTTTTTCTTTATTTTTTCAGAAGAGAGGACAGAGCTGGGAATGGCAAGCTGTGCATGTTCAGGAGAAAATACTCTGGTTTTCCCATGACGTGGGGATGGATTTGAGAGAAGGCAGCAGATAGGTTTCAGCTGAAATAGGGAAGGGAAAAGGGAATAAAGGGGAAAGGGAAGGAAAAAGAAAGGAAAGGAAAAAGAAAGAAAAGAACAATCATTGGGAGAAGGGGAGAAACCAGAATCAATTCAAGCTTTTTTTTCTTTTTTCTTTTTTTTTTTTTTCCAAAATAATTCAGTGATTCTCATTCAGCTGGTGCTTTTCTTAAAGACCAAAGAGCCTATATGATAAGCATATTTTACAAATTAGGTAGCGATTTATCCCGCTTTTGTTTTAATGATTGAAATGAATGATGTCGTGCCGCTTGCTGCTGCTGCTGCATTCAGTGCCTGCTGTTCTTGGGAGCTGAAGACACCGAGAAATTTGCATACTTAATGCCGGGAACTGGCACAGACTAAATAGCTTCTTTTCTTTCCTCTGTGTTTGTAGATTTACTGTAGTGCTGGGTTTAATCAAAGGCTTTTTAAAGCCGTCCGTGTGCCGTTTCACAATGCTGAACTTGCATGTGACAAAGGCAGCTATTTATTACTTATCAGCTTTATGGCAAGTACCACAGGCTACCCTCATTAAAGGTATAGGGGCTGCATACCCCTGCAGAAAAAGGCACTGCCCGGTTAACATTTCTAATCCCTAATCAAGGCATGGCATGGATTAATTTATTTTTTGTGTGTAGGGGGTTTGTTTCTGGTTAAATATTCAGCAACAAGGTTAGGGCTAGGCAGGGAGCTAAGTTGAGAAGGTCCCTTTGGATGGGATGTGAACTTATGAGCGTAGGAGATGAGCTCTCTGTGTGCATCCCACAGGCTTCATTCATTGAGGCGTTCTACTCTCCCCCTCCGCTGAAGCAGAACTAGCTGGGGCATTTCTCCTTCCATTTTGCCACCAAACCAGAATGGACCATTAAGGCAAAAATGTTCCATGGAGACAAACCCGTATGAACCAGCTATCCTGTGGGTTTCCCTGTGTATTTCTCATGTGCTCATAAGAGACAGCAGAAGAGTGCTGACATACTCCATCAATTCATTTGGGGTTGAGCGGATCATCAAGCAGAAGATGCAAAGTGAAAAGCTTTTCCTGAGAAGGAGCTTCAACCTTGCATCTTTTATGACTAAAACCACCACCCCAGAGATCACTGTATGGTCTAGAAAACTCAGGTCTATATATTAAAATAACCCAACAGTCCCGAATCAAAGAAACTTTCCTATAATTGGTAGATACGAACTCAAACCCTACTACTTTGATTCAAGCCTGTGTATTAAATACATAGTCTGAAATTCTCCTTTTCTTTTTGCTCCACCACAGACAGAAATAAATGCCGAACTTTGGAGGATGCTTACAGAATGGAAATATCAGATCATGGACAGCTCTGCATTCCAATCAGTGCTCACAAAACCCCACAAGAATAGCTCCTCTGACTGCAGTGAAAGCGGGATTGCCTCTTATTTACTATCAGCACATTTAGGGTCCCTTTTGAAGTCGGTAATAAACTTCCCCTGGCAAATTATTATTATTTTGAGCAGCAAGAGAACACATTTTCCTTGTTAAATATTGCCCGACTTAAAGAGACAAAACACAGTGCAGGGGAGAGCAAACAGAATTAATCTCTTATTGGGGTTAGTCCATAGAAAGGCCAACTTCTTGAAAAAAAATTAATGAAATAAATAAATTGCCCCCTCCCCCCAACATCTGCTGGGAGCACTCGGAGATAACTGGCAGCTTGAACAATAACTCGGAGGACTGGAGTCTTCAAACAATGGGAGTGGGACGACAGCAGCCCTCGCTGTGGCATCGTTTCCAGGCCTCCTGCACACGCAATTGGTTAACGGGAATAAAGATCAAGTTGGACCAATAACACTATAATTTGGAAACAAATATATTGATTACAAGAGAGTCCTGCTGCAATGAATGGGGCTCCTCGCAACGTGCAGTTATTATTCTGCATGCATTGGGAAGACAGAAGATGGTCTTGTGTGGTTCTGAATTGATCAGCATGACATTATCATCTTGCAAATGCAATATTATCATATGGCAGGAATGTGGGTGCTGGAGGCCCCCCCAGATGTGGGGTGATGCAGTAGTGCCCAGCAATTTTTCATCACTAATTCCTACAGATCCCTTTAAACATCTTTAAGGTGAAGCCCCACAGGTCGTGTTCTTCTCAACATCACTAATAGGGAGTTTATCTTTCTAAAGTGACTATTTAATAAAAGAAATAAAAACTGGCTATGAAATATTTAGGAGCAAGGATAGTATTAAAATAACAGGATTTACTCAAACCTTCCCACCTACTAATGATGTTTTAGAGAACAATAATGGGATTAATTTTAAATTTTAAACTCCTAGCTGCTAGTTCACTATTGGTGGGTTTTACTTATGTTCAGCATTTTTTTCAGCTCTGGAAGTGACATCAGATCACTCTGGTTTTATTACAGGGTATTTATTTATTTAAATTTAAACTCAAAGACAAGATGCACATCTAAAACTTCAAAATCCCTAGCTCGTCTTAAAGTGGCAGAATCCCAACATCAACAACATGATCATCTTGAAAAGAAGTTAACCAGCCAGATTCCCTTTAAAAATACAAAGGTCCTCATTGTTTCAGGAATACCAGCATGAAGTTCCAAGATCCTGGAGACCTCGTTGTCTCTCCCTGCATAAGTGATGAAGATTGCCTGTTTTATCTCCTTGTTCTACCACTCCACTCTGTCCCAGAATAAGGTGTAGTTTCACTTCATGTCCTTCTAACATGAGCATCTCCACTGCCTTCACACTGGTGCTGCCCTTTGTCAAAGCATCTCTTTGCCTTCCTGCCCGTGGAGTATCACAGTGACTCCATGGACCTGGTTTAATTTGAATTTTTAAAAAATATTTCATGCTAAGCTGAGCTTTTCAAACAAGCCCCTGAGTTTGGGGCCCAGCTTTATCGGCCTGCAGAGAACAGCTTTTCTAAAGGTGGGTGTTTCAGTATTTACTGAAAATTGTTTCTCTTTAATGAGTCCAACCTCAGGCTCCCAAGACAAAAGACACCCAAACTGCTGATCAGTTCTTAACATTTTATCCCTGTAGCCAAGTTAAATTGCAAAGTTGCATTTTCTTTGCTAAGTAATTCTCTCTGCATTTTAATTCCTTTCACTTTGACAGCCTTAAAGGAGACAGATCAGGCTGAAGCAAAGATTTTCCCAACTCTCAGCTAAGCCTGCTCTAAATCACTGCAATGCTCATTTTCAAATTAGGAATTAGGACTATAAAAAGCCTTTAAAAAAGAGTTTTTTCCCCCAAACCTGCATGGAACAGCCCCATGCAGACCCTCTTTGGGAAAACATACGCAACAGCACAAGGGGAAAAAAATTCCAAACAATAATTAGCAGGACCACACATTTGCAAAGAGGGCTTTGCATGCAGTCCACTCTGCTGGAAACCACAGCTAGAGGCTCTAATGGCCTTCTTGGGTCTCATCAGGCTGGTGCAGCTGTTACTTCAGCGAGTGCGAGCGTTAGCCTAAAGGGAGAAGAGACACTTAGTTTTGGTTGGTGGTGGCTGCTGCAGCTTCATCAGCCTGATTTATTTGCCGATCTGCAAACATTCACCTGCAAACACTGTGATTGGGGCTTCTCTACCACAAACCCATCCATCCCATTTGCACCAGCTGCCAAAGCAGCAAGCAGCGGGTGCTGCTCCACATGTCTGTCTTGCACAGGGCTCAGTGGGTAGGTGTGTTCTCACGGACAGCCCTGAAGCTCGGAGTGCTCCCATCAACACTCGGTGACACTGTTCCGTATGCAGAAGGAGATGGGTGACGGTGTAGCTGGGATTTCATTGTTTTGAGCTGGGATTTTGGGGTTTTTTTTTTGCTAGAAAAGTGAGTGCTCTAGCACTTAATTTCTCTTGCCAGAGGAATGAAGAAGATACTACTCTGTATCCTCTCTGGAGAAGATTACTGCTAGCTCATTACTACTAGGACATTACTACTAGCACATTGCTTGCAGGCCAAAGCTGGTGGTGTGTTATGTACTGCTGGAGCTCTCTGTGTGCAGTACCTACAAATGCTGACTCATAAAAAAATCAGCACATATTCTGTGGATGCTAAATTGTGTTATTTGGAGCCAAATGTCTCAACATCTGATGTTTCTTCAAGAAACCACAATGTTATCTTCACTCTAGCACCAAGCAAATCCCTGAACATGCCTGCAGTCCCGTGATATCTTAAGACGAAAGAGAGAATTACACTCCCCGGGTAATCACAGAAGTGTCACATGATACTGGAACGATTGGAGGGATGCTTCTTATACCCATTGAAGCCTTATTGAGTGAAGGTCATCAGACTCCAAATTGAGCCAGAACATTCCCAACTTCTCAACTTTGTGGAAAAAAAGTACTGAACCACTGACTAGTTTAGGTTGGAAGAGACCTTTAAAATTATCAAATCCAATTGTTCCCCCAGCACTGCCAGGTCACCCCTAAACCAAATCATCTAGCCCCTGGGCTGCCTACAAGAAGCAGTGCTTGTTTTCTTCTAGGTGTGGCAATCATGATACAAACTTGGCTCTATGATTGACTTTATTCCATTTTATTACTCTCAGTTCTTTCAGAGTACTGCAAACTCAGGAGACATTTAAAGACATCTGTTGAAGCTTCGCTTATACATCAAATTTTGCCTTCCTGGGTACTTCGTTGGCTTCCACCCCCTTCCTGAGGTGCAGGATCAAACTCCCCCTCAGCACAGCCTGGCAGTGGCGCTCTAAGGCTCCCTCCACCTTCATGATATCTGCCCAAAAGAGCTGTAAGGGAGAAATTTATCCAGTGTGAGCTCCAGTTTTCCTGGTCAAACTTTTCTTGATCAACCTTTCACCCCTGATGGTGCACAGGTAAAAGCAGCCTCTTGTTGCTACAGCTGGATCTGCAAAAGACTTTGTGTGATGTATTGGATGAAGTTAGCATCTCTTCACCCTCCTGCCTGACAAGTTGCCCTCTCCCTAAACCATTACACAAGGCTCTGTCAGATGGTGCCTGGCAGTGTGGGCACATTTGAGGCAGGGGAAGTTTACTGGGAGAGAAGATATTTTCAACCAACATTTGTCTTGAGTTGAAATTAAAAACTGAAAAGATTTATTACAGCGGCAGATTCGTCCAGTTCTATTTAGGGTGATGTCAGCACTCTCAGAGTAATCCTCCTTATGCACTGAGGATTAAAATTCAGCCATAATAAAGTCCTCCAAGCTGAAACTTGTCTTCAAATGTTTCCTGCTTGAAGCACTAATTTTGTTTTATTAAATTGCAAATAACATTAATTCAGGAATTTTGGGGGGTCAGACATGAGAACAAGGAGGAATTCTGCCCATAGATTTGTCCCTATCAAAGACAAGAGAGCCACAAGGAGATGATAATGCCAAGATAGAAACATGTCCCTGCTTTTCTTACTCTGAGCATGGAAAATCAGACTACAGACTGAAAAAATAAGTTTATCTACAAACTGGTGGTGAAAGTGCAAAGAACACTAAGTCCTGTTCGCACGATGGCCCTTCCCATGGCTCCCAGGACTTTATGTGCAGGAGTCAGGAGCCAGAAGGAGCTGAACTTTGAAAAGCCTTTGTTTCCTCCCTGCAGTGTGTTGTGTCCTCCTGAACATGCTGCAGATAACTAATGGGGTGTAGCTGCTGGAATGATAAATAAAATGGGAAAAAAGCTACTTAGCTTGTGTGATAGGAATACATCTCTCCAAGGGAAGTTGTGTGGCTTTCCCTAGTATATTGTCATTCCTAAGAATACCTGAGTTCTCCTGGGTCAATGGCTGGCATTTTTACACCATATGTTCATCTTAAGATATGAACTTGAATCACAGTTCACATCATCATCACCCCACAGAGGTTTTGAGTGACTGTTTTCACCTTTCAGGCAGGGCTAGAACTTCAGCTCAGGCTCCAGCTGGCTATACTGAATCCATTCAGTATACACAGGACAGGGAGACCTCAATAAACATGTGGAAGAGGGAGGAAACCAGACTGCCTGTGGGGTGCCACACCAGGCAACAAGAAATCACCAGGTTTCCATTTCAGAGAGAACAAACATTGGTGTGGGTGATGTCAGGAAAGTCTCGGCAAGATCTTAAAGACTGCGATCCTGAACTTGTTGGAGGTTTGAAAGGACTCAGCTTATGATAGAGCTCTTAAATATGTCTGTATCTATGTATAGATTTAATTCTGGGCTGTTTACCAGCTTTGCAGAATGGCTACTAAACTCAGTTCTTCATCTGTCTGTTTCTGGTGACCACTAATGGATCTTGCATGAGGATCTGAAGAATCTGCTCCTGAAGAGAGTAGGAAACAGGAGTGTTTTTCCAGCAACCATTTATCATTGCAATTAATACATCTGTAGATTAATTACTGCTGATAGCAACTGCTCATGGGAGGCCACAGGAAGTTGTTGACATCATAAAGCCCCATCCTAGTCTCCACATGATGAGCAGAGAAGATCCAGCCACTGTGCAGTGCAGAAATACAGAGGAAGAGAAGACTATGGCTGATGGAAAGAGCAGCAGATCTATCTGATGTTTTCTACCTTGGCCATGCTCAAACCACAGCTTTCAGAGTCAGCTGGAGAGGAAGACTCATGTCTGGGCTGGCCCTAGGTGCAGAGAACAAGTCAGCCCCAGTGCAGCCTTTTGCTCTGAGATAAGACTGAGGTTTTGAAGCTGAAATTGTGGAAGGATGGAAAAAGTTATAAACCTAATAAATGTTCAAATGCTGTGACTGGCATCCTACACTCTAGAGATGGGTGGAGGCTGCTCCTCCAGCACTGGGTGCAGTTTTGGGCACCGCAGTATAGGAACAACATTGAGGTGGTGGAGAAAGTGCAGAGAAGGGCAACTGGAATGGTTAGGGGTCTGGAGAACAGGTCTGATGAGGAGAGGCTGAGGGAGCTGGAGCTGTTCAGCCTGGAGAAGAGGAGGCAGAGGAGAGACCTCATTGCTCTCTACAACTACCTGAAGGGAGGTTGGAGTGAGGTGGGTGTCAGCCTCTTCTCCCTAGGGACCAGCCATAGGACAAGAGGAAATGGGGTCAGGTTGTGTCAAGGAAGATTCAGATTTGATCTCTAGAAAAACTTCTTCCCAGGAAGAGTTGGAAGGCCTTGGAATAAGATGCCCAGGGAGGGTGCAGGTAGGGGTCCCTGGAGAGGTTCAACAAATGTGCAGACGGGTGTTTCAGGAGATGGGTCAGTGGTTTGGGGTTGTTGGATGGATGGTCAGATCTGATGATCTTGAAGGTTTTTTTCCAATCTTGATGATTCTATGACAGAGGCAAGGTTTCCCCTTTCATCAGTTTGAATGTAAAAATCTCCCAAGAACTTGCTTCAGCTGGCATCTTGGTCCAAGGAGGAGGAAGGAGGTCCAGGAAGATGGCCCTGAAGCAATGTAATGGCACCAGTAGATTGTCATTTGTGATGCTACAACACTAAAACCTGGGATTCAGGGAGACCACTGAGCTCACAGGTATTACATTTGCAATACTTGTCTCATACAGAGACTGGAAGCACCAGATTACATTTACCTGACCAATTTCAGTTTCCTTTGGGGATGTACATGGTTATCTGATCAAGCTAACTGTTCGCATGCTGGTTTTTTCCAAAGTTTCCACGTGTGCAAAGTGTCCTTTAAAGAGCACCTATTCAATATTTTATTTCCAGAAAACTACTCAGGCACTGCCCTGGAGGCAATGACTAATTTCCTCTCAGGCTTGTCTATGACATTCATCAGTTTAGCATTAATTTAGGAGGGTGACATTATTGCCACTTTGCAGGGGGAAGTGCTGAGTCACAGACAGAAAGTTCACCAGAATACACTGATTTGTGGTGCCCAAGTTTTGATGATGCAAAACAACCCCAAAATGAGCAGCCTGCACTATTTATGGGTCCAGAACTCTCAGCAACTCATGCAGGAACTCTGCAAGAGAGGTGGAAGTGGGTACATGATACAGAACTCTAGAGACTACAGTTTGAAATGCAGGAGTCCCGTGGTCATTGTTTGCATCGGTTTGGTGTTGGTTTGTGTTATTGGTTTTTGTAAGGTTTGGCCTGAAATTTCATGATGATGAACTCTGAAAAAACTAGAAATCAATAAAATTGAGTAATGAAGATTAGAGACTTCTGAGGAGAGATGCACTAATTTAAAAGAGAAGCAGTTTTCTTCACATTTCAAACAGAAACAGCACTATGCCTTTGATTTTTTTTCCTATTACAGCAGTGTGCAGAAGGATTTTATGCTGGGAATATGCCTTTTGCCTTGTGATGAACCCAAGAAATTCTGTTCTAACTGGGCCATGCTAAATGCACTTGTGAAGGACCTACTTGCACAAGCTTGGTGGAGGCTTCTTTTGACTTTATAGCAGCTAAAATCTCTAGAGAAGCACCTGAGCAGCCTGGAGCTGAGCCATAACTACAGCCTGGCCATAATCCAGCATGAAATGTGGGATGGGATGGGCTTTTTCAAGAAGAGGAAGAACTAGAGATGGACATGTGAGTGGCACAAAATAGACTTTTAAACTGCACAGATGCTACCAGTAAGTACCAGTAGGAGTCTTTACACTTGTCTTTGAAAGTCAAGTAAAATTAGCTAGATGTGGAGCTACCAGACAGACTGCAGTAATGGCTGCTGCATCCCTGGAAGTGTCTAAAGCCAGGGTTCTGGGCAACCTTGTCTGGTGAGAGGCAGGGGTTGGGACTGGGTGATCTCTGAGGTCCCTTCCAATCCAAACCACTCTATAATTCTAAATGTTAAGAGCTGCTGCTCTCTGAACATGCCCCTTGCCTTATGTATTGTTCGGGCAGTTTGATTTTCCACCTGCACTGCAGGAACCATCCTCTCACATTTTTGCCTTTTAGGGAGGCAGCAACATCTGCCCTTTGGCTGCTTTTACAAATCACATGTGAGTGCGCGGGGCAAGGAGAAGACATCCTTGCTCAGGGACAGAGCAAACAAGACCTTTCATTTGTGTGCCACAGCCCTGAATGTGTCAACACGTGGTCAGATCAGCAAAGGGAATTTCACCTGCTTATGGCCACAGGGAGATAAAAGCAGCAATGCTGCTACAGAGAATTAGCTGTTTATTTTTATGGCATTTAATTGCGCTGAATAAAGGTCAGTGGGTTCTCACAGTCTTGCCATTTGTGTTGGGGAAAAGAGAGCAGCTGTGACTTTTCTCCCAAATCCAAGATATCAGAGTGCTTTATTCTACAGTCAGGTATTATCGACTACTTTTTATGAAAAGTAGTCCTGGGTTAGAATGAAGGTCTAGATCAGTTCTGGGTTGGTGCCTGCAACCCAAGCACAGCGACCAGCTCTCACCGAGAATTCAGCAGGCAATGAAGCAACTTTGCTAAAAAGACAACAGTTTATTGAACCCCTCACCAAGAAGAAAAGGAAAAATCCCCAAATAAGTAAAATACCAAAAAAAAGTAAAACAGAAACTGTGTCACAATGCCTGTACACACACTCTGAGAGAAATGGGAGACAGCTAACACATTGGTTTTTTCTTTAGATGAGAGCCCTGAGAAAAGATAGAGCACACTAACATCAACCAGAGGGGGAATCCAGCCATTCCCTAAATCCACAGAACTCAGGAGAACTCCTGAGGCCCTCTTACCTCGTGATGCTTGTGGAAAAGTTCCTTTTCTTGTCCTCTTGCAGACACTAGCTTCCCCNTTTCTTGTCCTCTTGCAGACAGCAGCTTCCCCTGTACATCTCAGGCTGGCTTCTAACTCCTCTTGTCTCAGGAGTGTTTCATCTTCAGGCTGCAACAGCATCTCAGATGCAGGAACAGACAGAACCCCAGTCTCTTTCTGTTTGCCAAAGGTTTAGTAGATTGGTACTTTTATGATCTCTCTCTCAGATCAGATGCTTCTCCCAGTCTCTCAGTGGCAGAGCTGTCAGACCCATGGCCCTGGTCACAGAAGGGACACGCCTGTGGTGAGGACAAAGGCAACATGGTACTGGTCATACGGGGCCACGCTTGTTGGTAAACAGGCCTGATTCAATGGCCTGCTCCTCTCTTTCCTCTTTCTCTCTTTTTCTGCCTCCCAGGTGGTTAAGGCTCTGAGGGAGGGAAAGGGTTAAGAGCTCACCACCATATCTTGGCATTTTCAAAGATGATCAGACTGCAGGAACAGTGTGTGGGGGCAGTGACTCCTTGCCCTCAGCCCACAGCCAGGAACTGGAACGAGCTGGCAGTGGCTACAGTCCAAGATGTTTGCTCCCTCTGCCTTCTACCCTCGGGGAAAGGGGAAGCCTCCCTGGGGTGGGGGGAGGCTGTCCTCAGCCCAGGAGGGCTTTCTGTCATACAAGAGACAGGAGAAGAAGGGCAGAAAACAGGACGTCCACTCCCTTTTATAGAGTCTTATCGTCGATCACCTGTGCTGTCAAGACTCTGACACAGGGGTCTGCTGGGAAAGCTCCCCCCAGTTTCAAAATAAAATGCTCTTTCGGCATAAAAGCACAAAAATCAACACCTGGAAATTTGGCAATTTTCAAACTACAACATCACTCCATAAAGAGTTTCTTGCCACAAACTCAAAAGGAATTTATCTTTTAGACTCTTCCACCATGACAGCCAAGACAGGGACTAGACTGTACTCCACTGCTGAAGGCATAAAGCAGCAGCATTTCTCCAGGCTAAGCAGAAAAGCCTGGCTGACACATTTGCTCCTGGATCACTGAGATTTGTCCCCTTGCTGTCCAAAATTTTACAGACCTCCCTTGCCATACCAGGTGCTTTGTATGTCCTGCTTGGTGTCATAACAAGCTGCCACAGGGCCACCTTACAGTCATTTTTAAATAACAGGATGTTCTGTGAAACTCACTACTATCACCCTGCACATTCACACACACACACCTGGCCACATGTTCCCTTCTCAGCGTGCACCAAGGTGTGGGGACATGGGAGAGGTTATGCCCTCACAAACTCTACAAAAGTCTGTTGCAGCTGCATATCCAGCCTGGTGGATGGATATTCTTCACCCTGGGTGCAAGTGTCAGGACACAAAGGTCTGAACGTGGAAACTCCCACATCTCACACTGCAGCACATGCTGGAGCTACATGGACTTAACAGCCAGCACGCACAAATCCCATTAGTCCTTCACATGGCTACTGTCATGCAACTCAAACTATAGTGAGCTGAGAGTTTCCATACAGGGGTTTCTGCTGCTCTAGCACCTTTGCTGATAATTGTTTTTGTTATGCTTGACCCATCAGGTCCAAAGCCAGCACCACCCTTGCACAGCTCCTGCCTGCCCTCAGCTGCCTGCTTGGCTCTGCCTGGTACTTCTGCTTTCCTCTGCCTGGTACTTCTGCTTTCCTCCATGGGCCTGCAAGGCTGGGGCAGGATGCAGGGATAGCAACACTTCCCTCAAAGAGCCTTCCCTGAATGCCTCCTTTGGGCTTTGTATAACCTGGCACTGCATCAGCTATTCTCACGGAGCTGGAATAAACGTGCCCAGGAGAATGTTGTTACAGGCAAACACAAATAGTGGAGCCACTGACAGATGGAGGAATCACACTGCTTCTCGAGAAGGAAGGGCAGAACAGGAGCAGGAATATCAGAATGAGTCTTGCCGTTTACATATAACAAGCCACAGCTATATTTGGATAGCTGCTGTATTCACAACCTTCCCAATTGCCAGGCTTTCAAATACACACATTACCACCAGAAGTGCTCTTGCTTAAGTGCTCCCATCTCCAGGATTTCCTTTGAAGTATCTGACTGAAGTAATGTAAAGTGCATTTCAATTGGCAGTGAATGCAGGTTAAATGGTAACAGCACAACAGATCCAGTGTTTATTCCCTGAGCTTTTTCTTTTACCAGTCTCTCTTTTCAAGAGAGTTCCTTGCTTACTGTAACACTGCATTCAGGCACCTTCCGTCTATTAAGCCTCTTTCCTGACCCTCTATACAACTGCTCAAGGATGCTGTGAGCTGTATCAGTACTGCTTTAGTACACAAAAAAATTGAGTAAATGCACTGCTGAGTGCCCAGGCTAGGCAACAAGCGGTGGGTAAACTGGCTTTACAAATACGTGCACTTGTACTCATCCCCGGCTACATGGCCAGGCTGGCTGGAGCCTGAGCCAGTCACTTTGGACCACTTTGGGTCTGTGTGTTGCCTCCCATATGTGTTGATGGCGCACCAACTACTTAACCTTTAAACAGGGTAATTTTCTAATTCATTGGATTGGCTGAAGAAGGGATATCATGTTAGCAAAATCGCCAAGTCTGCACTGAACAATGAAATCTCCACACCTGCCCATGCCAGGCACTCTCCACCTGAGATCACCCAGCCAGAGCTGCAGCATCGTTCCTTGAAAAGCAGCCAACACATGTAGAGGAGGGGAAGAGCTTAACCAAAGTCATTACCATCAACCAAGAGGTACCTTGCCCCATTTGGTCCGGAGCAGGAGCATGCTTAATCGAAAGAGGAATGACTCACTGCAAATCCTGGCACTGAGGACTCCTGGTGGTTCATAACCAGGGTCATTTTTTACTGGGGAAAGGATGGATCTGGGTCCTGGATGTGCTGATGCCGTGTCCAGGTGTGTGAGGGGAGAGGACAGGAATTAGTTGGAGTTGAACACAGAGGTTACATCCTCCTTTCACTTCTCTACCACTTTCACTTCTCTACCACAAAATCAGGCTGAGTGACTTTTAAAGGTAATTCAGAAGGGATCACATCCTAAAGCCACCATAGCCCAGCCAGGCTAAAGCTTTCCTACCATCATACCCTGTCTGTGTCTATGAAAGCAAGAGATCTGAATTCAACTGATATGCAGATAACTACTTGCATCCTAGCTCAAGAGGATTACTTTTTAAAATTTCTCCTTAAAGCTGTGAGACTCTTTTTCAGGGGCTGAAAAGGAGCACCCTGTCCAGGATCTGCTGAACCGAAAACCTGCCATCTGAGCATCTTCCAGGTCTGGGTGTTAGTAGAAGCTTCCTCATGGCTTCTCTGAACCTTCTCCACCCCTGATAGATGTTTAACATGCTGTAATGCATATTACTCCATAATGGCTTTGGTGGAGCCATTACAATGAGCTACACCAGTGACAGATTGATACTTAAGTCAGTATATGTTTGCATAATATCTATCTGCGTTCCCACATAGCCCCCCATTACCAGCACACATATACCGTAATGACAGCACCGAGAGCCATATGACTGGTAGGTTCAGCCTTATTCCCTGTCACATATTGCCATGGTACCCAGAGCTGGATCATGGAGTGTGTTTAAATAGGCAGACATTAATTTATAGAGTAAATCATTACGAAATGGAGGATATAAGTGACTATCATGGGCACTGATTCGATCTAATGGAGCCTCACACTAAATTGTTAATATTCTTCCTCCCACACTTCTTTTTCCTTTTAAATGGCAGAAACAAATACAAACACAAGCTTTTTGTTCTAACTGCCTTCACAACACCATTGCCAGGTACACAGTTTGCTGATGAGGTACAAACTTCCCTTACCTCCTTCCTGCTGCTTCTCAGGCTGGGGAACAGGATCTCTTCTTCCTTTTGCTTCAGTAGAGACTCAGGAACCTGAAATTGGAGCGAAGAAACATTTATCACTCTATCGTAGACACCCTGTTCCCGTCCTTATCTGGAAGGAGGCAGCTTTTGGTTCATTCGAGTGGAAGTTGGCTGTCCATTTCCTGATGGCAGAGAAGAGCAGATTCCCATCTGGTTGATGCAGATGCCACTGTTTTGACTTTATCCAGGTGGTCACCAAGCAAACCCTGTTGTGCCTAATTATTTAAGAGGGCTGTGAAACACTAGGTGATTTTATATACCATATGTGCTAGAAAACATAAGTATGAAGATGCTGTGACTTAATGATGTGGCAACTTCAGCTTCCAGTCTTCTGTGGTTTACGGCTTAAACCTGACCTTTCCCTTCACTGTGATGCACTTTGTAGCATTTAGCATGAAAGAAGAGCAAACAGACTTGGAAATGGGGAGGTTATCAGTGGTGCTTACACAGCTACCCTCCATCCTCTATCAGATAAAGCACTTGACTCAATTTTAGAACATCCTTCTTAGCAGGAAGAAGGCGGGAGGAGAGGGGGAGAGAGTTTGTCCTTTAAAAGGAATTTCAGGATTTGGAGTTTGGAGCCTTCCTTTGCAGTGTTAGGGAAAATCCCAGACCCTCTTCTTCTGAGCAAACCACACCACACTAGGTCTCCTGCTCTGGTTATTAATTTATTTATTGTGAACGCACATAGTTTGGTGCTTTGACTTCTCAAACAATGGGAAGGTACAAGGAGAGAGGGATAATAAATTGCATTCCCTCCTTTTCACCATCACAGGAAACCTTGAGGGACTGTTCAGCCAGCTAGAGCTCTTATCTGCCTTTGGGCGATCTCATTATCAAACCTTCATTTTGCTCCCCAGCAGGAGAGATGGCCTGCAATGTATGATAACCTCTACTTATGAAACTCACACTCCAGAAATCTCTCATAATAGGGCAGCTAAAATGGAAAACCAAAGAGCAGGCAGTGGGTTTTCAGTCGCCAATAAAGGCAACACAAACACCCGCACAAGCAGGTAACCAGGAACACTTACTTTTATTTCTTTTATTTTAATGCATCTCTCCAACTCTGATGGCACCTCTCAGGACTTGAGACTCAAATCTAATATGACCAATGTTTCCCAGTGTATTTTGAATATTTTCTAATAAGTCCTGTGTGACACAGGAGCCTGTGTCCCATCTAGTGAGAGGTCAGTGAAATCAGTGGGAATTATAACCTATCTAACCTGCTCAGGTGTTCCTACAAATCCCATTAAACACTCACTTAAAGGCTGTTGAAAACAAGAGCTGCAGGAACGTAACTAGTTCCTGGGGTTACTGATTAGAATGAAAGAGGAGAAAGGAGAAAATCAAGTTCCTAAAACACTTGGGCACTTTGATCATAGCTATTTTCTATTACTTTCCTGTCGATAACTTTCCCACAACAGTTTCTTTGTCAGCACCAGTGTTGCCTGTGATGCCAAGCACATTCACCCCTCACCTCCAAGCCCTGCATTTCTGAAACCTTTACCTCTCTGTAGGCAGCTGAGGAGTAAATGGGTTTACAACACTCGCAGGGCAACCCCTTCTGCATATGGGCTAAAGAAGGGTTAGAGATTGAGGGATCTCCCCTAAAAAAGCCCTATTAGCCACTCTGTCTCCATTTGAATCAAGACATCTGTAGCTCAAGACCCACTTGTGAGCTGTAATTACCCCCATTTCTTCCCCATGAAGAAAATCTAATGGCCCCTCTCAGCAGTGGGTGGGCATCTCCCTCTGCACAAGGGAGCCTTCTGTAAATGTCTCACATAAGGGTTGGAAAAAGGCTCAAGATAGAGAGGATGAGTGGACCACCCACCTCCCCATCACTCTGCCAAGGCAGAACTTCATCGCAACCTGAAAAAAACAAGGCTATAAACTTAATTCTTATGTCCTTTTGTGGTACAGCTGGGAGATGGTCTGGATCAGAAAGAAGCACCTGAAAGCATCAAAAATCCTTCTGCTCTTTTGTTTTGTTTCCGCTTTCCGAAAGGGTTAGCAATGGCCAGTTGGTCTCTCTCAGTAGTACAGGTGATGCAAAACCATATTCGTGTTCATAAAATCTCCCTAGGCTTAACATGCTGCTGGAAACATGATAACACTTTTAATTATATTTTAATATATCTTATGGATTATACTTTTAATACCGTAAAAAATAATCAGCCTGAAAAACCCCAGCTAGGGAGGAAATAAATGCAGAGGAGAAAAATATTAAGATATGGAAAGATTTTTCTTATTAAAGGCTAAATAGGTTTTTGTTTTTAAATTCCCATTAAAAAGCAACATGTATTAGAAAATAATAATAGAAATCTGCAGGGAGGCACCTCGTTACCTGGATGGACCTCACTGGGACAGGTTGTCCTTGCTGAGCAAAAGAGTAGAAGTGACACAGATTGCTCCCAGTTTTCTGCACTGGATCTTAGATACAGGGAAATGCTCATCTGGGGGGAGGGGTTACCCCAAACAAGCAGAGGCAAGAGGGAAGCAGGAGCCCTCCTGGCAATGGGGCTCCCGCTGCAGGGAGAGCTCAGTTTTCCATACAGTGTGAAGGGTTGTGAGTCTGGCCACCCCATTCTTCTGTGCAGGCTGGAGAATTATGACCAAACCCACCACCACCAGCCACAGCAGAAGGGTGAACAGGAACCAAGTGACACATGCTCTTACAACACCAGAAGGATTCTTTTGTTAGCTTAGAGGTTTTCAGTTCCACAGCCTGTTAATTTAGTACTTTTCAGAAACGCCACAAAATGACTCTTAATAGCACATAGGATAAAGCCTTGGGTTTTCTTTAATGGGAAGCAGAGTGATTCCCTCACTGCTAAAATGGTCATGACTGAAGTTAGATCTGTCTAGGCAGAGCCTACAGGAGTCCACATAAGGATGGTGATGTTATGGACAAAGACAAGCCTACATCAAACACACCAAGGCCTCTTCTTCAGAGATGGATGAGGATGTAAGTGGGATTCAAAGTGGTACTCCTTTTAAAAGGGATCTGAGATCATCTCAGGTGCTATTCCATGGAAAACAAACACTAAACCCTATAAACCAGCTCTCAAAGCAGCAGATCCCCATTGCTCCCAACATCCTTCACTTCACGGGTCATGCCAACACGTCGGTTGGATTCCAGGGAGCTGTAAGGAGATGGAGCTGACTCTCGTTCTCCTCTGCCATGCTAAGGGCAGGTAATTATCTCTGCATTCCTGAAGGAATGTTACAATAAATATGGCTGTCATTTTTCATTACTGCACAGTGAACAAAGGAAACAAAGGGAACAAAAGAAAGTGGAGTTTTGCTAACCTGGGCTTGCATGTGCTTGTCGATATGCAAGATATTGGCAGAGAGGGAGAGCTTACTGCTTTGATTTATCCTGGATAAACCAACCTGGGTGAACATCTCAACATTTACCAGTTGTTTCAGACTAACTAAAAATCATTCCCTGGGAAAATCCTTGCCTCCTACTTTCTGTCCCACCATCAGCCAGTGGAGATTATCTGGAAGGCAAGAAATGTGATCACGTCTCCCTAACTTCCACCCCACAAAGCACAAATATTCTCTGTCTCATTTTCTCTTCCCATTTGACCTCCTCTCAGCAGTGCCTACATTTCTGAATTTCTTTTGATGACCATCATTTTACCGTGTGGGAAAATATTGCAAAGGAATTTGTGTAAATGAAAGTACTTGGAAAATAAGTGTGTGTGTGTATGAGAGCAAGAGCTTCTTCCCTCTATAGTCATCTTTGACATTTCTGCTTCAATACAGACAAGACAAGAAACAAAATGGCCAATAGCTCTAATCACTGAGGATCTAATCTGCGACACAGCTAGCTCAGAGGCCATCTCTTCACCTATTTACTCTTTTTTGTGTGCTTCCTAGGTGTTTTTCTGACTAACTGAATAGACACTTTGATTCACCAAACTGCTATTAGAGAAAGAAATTAGAAGGTTTGCAGTGTTCACACTGACTGCAAAATTATCTCCTGAGTTGCAGAAAGAACAGTTTGCACTCAGCTGTCTGAAGTTTAGCAGCAAACGGAAAATTATGGTGTAAGCAAAATTTCCCTTGGCAACTGTCTACGTATGAAACATCAAACTCTGGAAAGGTCTGAAAAACACTTCGGTCACAGGAGTTACTCAAGGATCCCAGAGCAGAGCCTTGCCTTTCCCTTTCTCCAGTAGGAGATCTCTGAAACTTTGCTGAGTTCTGGTAGTGACAGATTCACTCCCGGTATACCCCAAACCCTGCACTACAGCTTTTGTAGATCCCTACCATTTGCTCCTCAGCGCTTGAGGATAGTGGTTGCACTGTCACTTTGATTGCCCTGTTTTCCACCCCAAAGCTGTGATCCTTGATGGTCTCTGCTGCACCAACCCTGGTTTGCTAGCAGGATCCAACTTACAGAGATGTAGGCAACAGCGCTTTGCTAACATCTGCACCACAGACACTACGAAATCCCTCTACTCACAGCAGCACTGGATCACCAGCCCCAGGAGATCCTGCAAGCTCAGATTCCTACCCTGCCTTTAACTACTCTCCAGAAGTCCACAACTGTCAAGATGCTGCATGTTCTGTCATTTCAGGTCCAATGTACTGACAACTGGTAATATTTAATATATGTCAGGTCTAGGGGGGCTCCATATGGGCACAGAGTCTATGTGAATGAATCTTTGCCACCCAGAAGGTGCCAGTTTCCTTCAGTGTGGACAATGTGTATCAGCTGGTATGGGGCAAACTGGGTTCTCTTCCAGCACCACACATGAAGACTGTGAGGACACATGAGTGGGATGGGGCTTGGAGAGCTTAGTGATGGACACTTCTACACTATGCAAAGACACAGCCACATCCAGGCTGTGTCCTCAGCAGCTCTAGGCGTGGTAGCACAAAGCACAGTGATGTAACTGGCTTGGCTTGGCTAAGGAAGGGCAGCACAAAAGTTGTGCAAAGCAACCACAAGCCCACCTCTGCCAGAAGCGCAGGAGGCCAGTTGCTGGAAAAAAAATCTGAATTCTGAAATAAAGAACGTGTCTGAGCAGTGAGACATTCCTGATTTGTCACTCTCTCTCTGCTCTGATCCGGTCCCAACCTGCTCACTCTAACAAGCACCTTCTTGTCAGTAGCCACAATGACATCAATTGAGTGGGAGTGCAAAGCATCAACATTGCTTGCGAGAACAATTCGGTTAGGGAAGGTTGCTCTGCTGGTAATATTAGAATCACAACATTCAGATGCAGAGACAGAGGGGCTAACAATTCAATTTACGCCATGAATGCTGAACAGCACATTAAGCAAATCAGTTCAGATGGCTGCGAGTTGTTCTTGTTTAAAGGAGATCACACAGCAAATTTCAAATCCTGTTCCACGACTGAAGGCTACAGCTGAAGCACTAAAGCCTTCACCCTGGAGAGTTTTCTTTTCTGCATTTAATGCAGCCTGTTGGTCTTTAACGGCTGCCCTGTGGTCTGTAAGAACCGCTGAGGTCCTTTACAGAAGAAATACCAAGTTTATCATGTGGTTACTCCTCATGTAACAGGCCAGGAGAGAGAGATTTAGGGATGTGAATGTTATTTTTTTCCGCCAAATATTCTTTTGCCATAAGATCACCCACCACGTAACACACAATAAAGCTTCCAGCAGGTCACCATTTCTCCCACAGCTTTAGTCCCAGATTTCCAAAGGACCATGAGTTTCCAAAGTTGTAAGTAGCCATCCCAAGGATTTTTAAAGAACTTTGTTACCTGACCACAGTGGGTTACACTAATGCTAGCTGTCCCATCAGGACATGGAGGTGTCCCCCAACCCTGAGTCCTTCAGCAGAGCAGAATCTGTATAAAAAAGAGAGGCACATAACTCTCTTTCAATGACAGACCTGATCTTGGGAGAAGTTCTCAAAAATGTTCCTGGACTCAGGATTAAATCCTGCAGGGTGTATGTGCCTACAGGGGGGCAGGAGAGGGACTTCCTATGAGGGGGATGGATTCAAGCTAAAAGAGAACAGATTTAGATTAGATGTGAGAATTAGATCCCTGTGAGGGTGCTGAGGCCCTGGAACAGGTTGCCCAGGGAGGTTGTGGCTGCTCCATCCCTGGAAGTGTTCAAGGCCAGGTTGGATGGGGCTCTGGGCATCCTGGTCTGGTGAGAGGTGTCACTGCCCATGGCAGGGGCCTGGGACTGGGTGATCTCTGAAGTCCTTTCCAACCTAAACTACTCTAACTCTCTGATTCTATGATCTATAATAATGTACACAGCTAGACAGGCTGGAGATGTAGATGAGAACGAACCCTCACAGCAAGACCTGAAAACGTCTCTTTCTGAAAACTTGAGAAGATGGAAGAAAAGCCCCCAGAACAGAGATGTGGAGAGAGGGGGCTGGAGGCAGGCAGCCAGCCCTGGAGCCAGTAGCACTGTGGAGTCCCCACGGTGCTGAGTGCTCCCAGGTAGGGCTAATTAGCTCTTGTTGAGCACCACATTAGCTCAGCGATGCTGACCTGGGGACTTGCACTTGCTTCCCTGCTTACCCCGGCTTGCTTGGAGCTACACTGTGCCACTTAGAAATGTTTTAAGATTCATTAACCTCCCTCTGCACTCCCCAACTAGAGAGACAATATATCAGGTTGGGAAACCTGCTGCAGCAGCAGACAGACAGGATGATAATTTCTCACCCGTTCTCCTGTTCTTAGTTCTAACACACTCCAGATAATCACAGCCGGAGCTAGAGCAGATAGGGACAAAATTAACTGGAACTAGCACTGGGTCCTCACACGTTTCTTGCTTGTATCTACACAAGGCACCCTGACCCTTCCCCATCTGTCACTATGCCCGGACGTCAGTCGTGCCAGCACACAGTCTCACTTTACCAGCCAGCTCAGTCTGCTGATAGCTAAAAGGGTATTGAGGCACTAATGGCTACAGGTTCAGCGCTCTCCCTATGCCAACGTGGAAATTCAGGGTGGGCTTTCCCATTGTCTCTCACTTTTGCCCAGACTCAGCAAGTCAGAAGCTACAATTTACTCATCACTGCAGCCCTGCTGTTCTGTTGTTGATGTGATGTCTTTACAAGCATAGAATAATATTCTTGAAAAAACAACTAGCCTAGTAAAGAATTCTGGATTTATCTTCCTTTTCATAAATGATCCTTGGAAAACTAGTTTTCTTTGGTCGAAATTTCACCTCCCCACTTTTATGAAGGTGACTGGGGATTATAGGGGTCTACTAGGTTTTTCTGGACCTGAATTAATAGTGACTAGTTTGACACATACTACTTAGTTTACCTAGGTAGGTTATTACTTTCTTATCTAACTACATTAATTGATTCTACATCACTTAATAGCTCAATAGCTTATCAGGTTACTTCACTCACTAGACAAGCTAAATGTCTGGAGGCAATTAGAGTGTCATTCTCCGTAATAACAAGTTTCTTTGAGAAGTTGCTGATGAGGTTCTTTATTACACAGATTATAAAACGTATCTTCATACTGTTATAAATATAGGTACAAATGGAAATGACTTGCCAGGAGTTCCACTTCCCTAGCAACCATGGAGATTTTAGGCTCAATATAGGAATGGTGGTTTTCTCCCCTTCCTCCCCCCTCCCCAATGCTCCTGCCTTCCCCTCGATTTGTGTCCAATTTTCTGTCACTTAGAGGTGATCCATCCATCACATCTATGACCATGGAGAATCTGTCACTGCGTCCCTTGCAGTTTGCCATTCTCAATGTTCAGTTTGTTTCGAGGATGTTACCTTGGGGGCACCGGGGCTCAACATCACAGATAATTATGGCTGCTCTTCTCCTTGGCTGCCACTTAGGTGATAAGTGCAAAGCCAGAGACGAGCTCTTCCCCTTCACATTTCCATATATCGACAGCTGTGCCATACTGGAGGTTACACACAAATTCCCAGTCTTGCCCCAGCAGAAGACCTGAATGACGTCTGCTTGTCCTCCACCTCATTCCTCATTGCAGTTTCCAGCTCCAGTGTGGTTACCTGGCTCATTTCTCCCCTACAGATCTGAGAAGCATTAAGCATATTTAACCCTGTGCAACACAGCACCTTAGATGGAAAGCCCTGCCTGACCATCTCCATACACACTCTGGTGCCCAGTGGGTACCTGAACTGATTTTTCTTGATCCTGCCTGCATCCAAACACTCACAAACACATTTTTTTTTCCATGGATTAAAATAATAGCAATTAAAATTAAGTGGAAGATCATTAAATTCATTTGTTAAGCTGTCTACAGAGCTGAGTCATATGCTGGAAAGAGCTCAAATATGACACAACTGCTGTTCACTTTCGTGCAATCCCCAGACCCATCTGCACTCCACAAAGCCTCAACCGATACTTCCTTATCCCAAACCAGTGTCCCAGGAGCAGTGAAGAAAGCAAGCAGAGGGGGAAGGGGGGATGTGAGAGACAGGTTTTGGGTTCTGGTGATCTTAACACTGTGCAAAAGGGACAGCCAAGACCCTTGTCAATCACACCCCAGGCTGTTGCTGGCTCTGCCTTGAAGCCCTCTGCTCCCCTCACCAGAGCCAGCGCTTCAACACTAAAAATCTCTTTGCATTACAGGCATGGTGCTATGCCTTCCCGTGAATACGTTCAGAAAGCTCTTCACATTGTCCCAGAGGTGACAAGTTGCCACAATGCCCGAGATGGCAGAGGTGCAGGAACGGTCACCCTGAATCTCCTCCTCACTTCCAGCTTTCCAGTTTCCCCCAGAGGAGTTTGAGTGAGCAGCAACTTCCCACTCCTTTGTGCTCTGCTACCATGCCAGGGCTGCTGGTCTTGAGGTAGCTACAGTCCTGAGCTGGGTGGAAATGCTAATATGTAAAACAACGTTTATTCTTGGATTGTTAAAGCAGAGTTTTTAGATAATTAACATGCACAACTCTGCTTTCCTGCAGGGGACAACATACTGTTCCTGTTCTCATCCCATGGCAAAGATGTGAAGAGAAAAACCATCCATCCTTGAAGATCCCAGAGCCATGCTGGAAGGTCACAATCTAGCTGCGGATTTGGGTCTCAGGCACATACAGGCTTTGGACTCTTGGAGGTGGGCAAAGGGCTCCTTTGCCCCATTAGGCTCCAATTAGAGACCTGGCTAAAATGCGGTGGCTGCAGGGTCTTGCTGTCAGGCAACCTCCAGCCAAAGCTTTCCATTCTTTGCCTGGGTGCATGGAATAATAATTTTAAAATATGCAAAATATTAAATATTTTATTGTGATGAAAAGCACCAATGATGCTACTCCAGCCTCTCCAACCCAGGCTGAAAGAAGAGTCAACCTGTGTCAGAGAGGCAGAAGCAGGATTTGAAATGGCAAAGGAAAATCCTCTACCAGGTTCTTTCTTTCACCCATTTCAAACTCTGCTGCTCTTTCTCAGCCATCTCCCTCGGTCAGGCAGGTTGAGTGAAGCTGTCATTAATTGTGCTATTTCTTCTCATTCTTTAGGACAGTTTGGGGTCATGACTGAACCAGTTGCAGGAACTACAGGAAAATGGAACTATTGGTTGAATTAAGGTAGAGGGTGTTTTGAGTATTGCTTGTGATCTTGGTTTAAAGGAGGAGAAACACTGACTCCCTACACGTGGGAAAAGTCTGGATCTCATCTGTGCTCTGATAAGTGTCCAAAGAAGCAGTGGTTTTTCCATGCCACATGGAGAAAACCCAGGAGCCTTTGGCTCCTGGAGCAGAAGTGCTCCAGGACTTCTGCTGGGGGAGCAGAAGTGGAAGGCAGTGCCAGGTCCCATCCCAAATGCTCATCTCCTCCACTGACATAAGCGTCTCCCATCTTGACGCTCATCACAGATCTCACATTCCCCTTCAAGAAACCTCTACACTCATAGTTTGGATGAGGAAACTTAGTCTGTTTTCAGGCCCCCAATTCTCATTCACTTTCTATACAAACACCCTCCACCTTTTAGAGAATAAAGACACAGCGCAGAGCATCATTAGGAGGTGCTGTCCTGAGGTAGCAACTCCTTTGCCCTGCAGCTCCCTGTAGCTGGGAAACATCAGGGCTCTGAGTCTGCAGGAAGGTGCCTGTAGGACACAAAAGCAGCTTTCAAACTGCAGAAAGGTGTTTCAGTGCAATCACAGCAGCCCTGTGTGAGCTGTACAGCTCAGCCCAGAGCCTTTGCTCCCTGTGCCTCCTATCTCCACCATTTAAGATGTTCAGTAATTTCCAGAGGACAAACAAAACAAACCCCTCGTGGGTTGCCTTTAAATTGCATGCAAGACCCACGGCTAGTTGATATTCACCAGCCAGAGATGTCTGCTACCTCAGAACAATTAGTCTAAAATATTTATCAGAAATAAGTGTTGGGGCTTTTTTTTTTGTCCAAGTTTTTGAAGTTATGAGGCCTCAGATGGGATTAATGGAAATTTTAATTAAGATATGGAAATAAGCTGCTTTCTCCCTGTCTCTCTGAGACTGCAGGGAGTTAACATTATCCTCAACAGCATGTCTCAACCTGCTGGGGGAACCATTTGCAAGATGACTTTGTTTTTAAGTTCACCTTAGACAGGATGTTTAGCCATGAATTTGTTGTGAACCCCAAGCCTACAAATAGCTGCTCTGTCCCTGAGTGCCATGATCGATCCCCTTCTCTTAGCACCACGGGGGCAGCTGGGAGCACCATCTCCTTCCCCACTGCAGGGAAAAGCTTTCCTGAAGGAGGGAGGGAAAGGGATTTTAATCCTTTTAAGTGTTTCCAACATGCATTGTGGCCACGTTGCCGAGGAGCTCAGCTCCATTTGTAAAGAGAAGATAAACAGCAGCAAGAACTGAAAGGACAGGAGCTGAGGAGAGGAACCCAGTGACTGGTGGGAACTGTCAGGAAGACCATCCCTGAAGAAGCTGGGGCCCTGCTTGGGCATTTCTGTGCTGGTTCAGAAGGGACCCTGAAAAGGCTGATGGTAAAGCTAAAAGATTTCTTTCAGATCAGCAAGACAGAGCTCCCCTGACTTCATTCAGCAAACAGTGCACATGGCCAACAGAAGCACAGTGAGCTCCCCACTTGAAACTCCACAGCTACTCTTAGGAAAATATTTATTTGATGGATATTGTCCTCCCAATGAATGGTGTGAACAGAGATGGGTTTTTCTGAAGGTAAATGATTGAGATTTGAACCATGGAGCCACTTTGGCCTCTAGTTTTTGAAGGTTTTGCTGCAAATCAGGAATCTGAGTATGCAGAAGAGCTGGATTTTGGCTCAGAAGCAGAAATTGTGGCTTACATGGAGTCTTAAAATTGAGGAAAGTTTATTCCCAGTCTGAAGTTAAGGAGAAATTGAAGCACACATATTTTTCAAGAGGAGCTGTATGTCTGGATGTTTGACTTCAGAAAATGATGGTCTGGCTCCCAGACACGCTCTAATTCTAGCTGGGCTCAATCAGAGAAGTCTTAAGAGAAGGCAGCTTTTGTTCTGTTTACAAAGGTAGCAAAAAGCATCTAATAAAAGGATTTGAAATTATTCATCTTATTGGCAGCCCGTGGGATCACACTTCAATTCCTACTGATAGGAAAAAAAAAGTTGTTTTATTTAAGGGAAACAAGCCTCATTCCCAAACCTGTTAAACCAATGAAAGTGCTTCCATACGCACTTCACACTAGGATCACACAATAAATTAATGACCATTAATTAATCAAGTACTGGGACCTAAACACAAGCTATCTGGGCATTTCTATACCAATCAAGTGTCACTGGCATGAGAGGACTAAAAGGCAGGAAATGACTCCTTCAGGGTCACAGACAAGTCCATGGCAAAGCTAAAACTGAAATTCAGGAGGTTTTTTGTTGTTTAGCCTGTCCTCCAGCATCGGGAACAAAGGAAAAAGGGGGAAAGGAAAAGGAATAGATGCATTAAGGATGCCCAGATGTTCTTGACACGGAGGGCATAGGTCAAACCTGAGATCCTATTTCAAAATCCAGAGAAAATTACCTTTCCAATGACATGTGCCGTGACCTTCAACTCCTAATAGTCTAGGAACAGTCCATTCCTGAACGGTTGGGTCATGCATTTTACATTCAGCATCTCTAAATCATCTCCTATCATTTACTTACTTCTGCCTGATAACGAATCCTATTATTTTCTGCCTTATCTCTCTTCTGTTTTTAATGTGAGCTGCATCCTGCCATGCACTATTCCAAAAGCACCCAAAGCTCATCTCAAAGCACAAACCTGTCATTTCATGTAAGACTCTGGTATAAGTGCTCGCTCGTGTGTTTGTACAGAACAGGCAGGCAGACTGCAGAAGCCTGGAAGGCATTAGAACAGAGATGATTTTGAGAGGGATCTTGAACAAATTAAACTTTTTTTAATTTTATTTATTTTTTTTTCAAGCAAAGCCCAGCAGGAGATAACAAAAATTAGGGTTGGATTTACCAAAAAATGAAGTGCTCCGGTGATTAAAAAACACAGTTGGCTGCAAAATCCCGAAGTGCACGTGACTGTGAGCCAGCACCAAGCCTAGGCAGTGCAGCTTTAATAAATGGTGTTGCTAATTGCAAATATTTCATAGTATCTCCATGTGTACAATAAGGGTGGAAGTGTTTAATGACAATTTATTAGTGAATATGCAGAGAGAGACAGTATTTTAAGCCTTTTCTTTCTTCTTCTTTTTTTTTTGCCAATTGGTTCTTCCAAATAGGAAAAAAAAAAGATAATCGTTATCTAAGCTCTTGACTTCCCCTGACTTAATTGCAATCTAAGCCCGCTTCTAATCTGCGCAGATCACAGTTGCACAATTTGGAGTTTAATTTGAACCCCTGGTGAATACATACACAGAGGCTGGAGGATTTGTGTGTGCACACGTTTGTGTGATGAGGGTTTGCGCAGTCTCATTTTTTATTTCCCCCCTAAAAAGTCAGTGGAAAAAGGTCTCTCTGTCTTTTCCTTATTAGCACACACAGCATCTGCCTGCCTGCCAGTAATGCAGCTTCCTATAGGATCAGGGTCCCCCCCCCCCA
>VZRI01003318.1:144149-169916 GCA_013397515.1 Upupa epops
CCTTCCATATTTCATGATTTCGATAAAACTAAGAGCCTTTGAGTAAAAAAAACATCATTTGCTGGGAGTGGGGAAGACTGGAGCAGTTCTGCTTTGCTTCGTCCACAGGAGTGTGGCATGCCCCTGAGCTGGATGAGAAGATCTCTTTGTGCTTCACGTCTGGTATTGTGGAGCTGTCTAAGAAATCCAGTGCCTAATTCTTATCAAGATACTAAATAGAGCATTTTCTTACACATCTTCACCTCCCATGTGCCTCGGGAGTGATACTGGGCAGGGGATCTCACTCTCTGCATTAATGTGGCTCAGCTGGGGAGAACAGGTACTGCAGATAAGTGAGACAACATGGACCTAAAAATTGAATCAGCCCATTTTTGAAGCTCAAGAGAGATGAGTTACCTATTTTTCTATCTTATGTGATTATTAGTTTTCATCTGCTCATCTGAGTTCAGGCTGAAACCCCAAAGCACTGAAATATCTCCGTGTTGGGTGACTGCCCCTAAATAAGAGCACAAGGACTATGTTTGCCCCTGTAGGAACGGCATAACTCACATGGTCAAGAAATAAGCTCACAGCAGCCCCTCATGCCATGGAGAATATTCGATCTCCTCCCCTGCCCACTCACTAACCAAAAAGCAAAGACACACACACTAAATAACAATATTTGTTATGCTTGTAACTCAGATTTAGGTTGATTACTGCTGAAATAAGACTTCCACAATTTTAATTAGCTACAGGGTGGGGGCTGTGGCTCATTACTATGAAATGTAATGATGCTTCCGCTTCCACTTCCACAATCAGGTTCATCTCTTTACAAAGGGGTTTCTGGCATACTAAAGTTGGGCTGTGGGCTAGAATAATTTGGAATCATAGAATCATTTGGAACTGGAAAGGACCTCGAAAGATCATCTAGTCCAATCCCCCTGCCACAGCAGGATCACCTAGACCAAGTTGCACAGGAACAGATCCAGGTGGGTATCGAATGTCTCCAGAGAAGGAGACTCCACACCCGCCCTGGGCAGCCTGTTCCAATACTCTGTTCCCCTCACTGTGAAGAAGCTCCTTCTGATACTGATATGGAACCTCCTATGTTCCAGCTTGCATCTATTGCCCCTTGTCCTGTCACCAGATGACCTTGAGAAGAGCCTGGCTTCATCCTCCTGACACCCACCCCTCACATATTTATAGATATGAATGCCCCTCAGCCTCCTCTTCCCCAAGCTCAAAAGACCCAGCTCCCTCAGCCTTTCCTCGTAAGGGAGGTGTTTTACTTCCTTCATCTTCTTCATTGATCTACGCCGAACACCCTCCAGCAGCTCTGTGTCCTTCTTGAACTGAGGGGCCCAGAACTGGACACAAAACTCCAGATGCAACCTCATTAGTGCAGAGTAGAGGGGGGGACAAGAACCTCTCCTGGTCTGCTAACCATTCCCCATCTGATTCCCCCCAGGATGCTGTTGGCCATCTTGACCACAAGAGCATATTGCTGGCTCAGAGTCATCTTGCTGTCCACATCCACTGCTCCTGGGACAGTTTGGACCTCGATGTGAGATGGTGACTGGACTCCTGTGCCAGTCTGAGAGAAGCAGCCTGTAGAGCTTTTTGGGGTGAGTTCTGCACCAGGTTCAAAGGCAGAGGTTGGCCTGCGCTGGCTTTACACCCCTGCTGGTTTTACATCTCCGATGGTTTTACACCTTCGTTGTCCACACCTGGATGCTGCAAGCTCCTTCAGCACTGCCGATATGAATTCTCCCATGAACAGATCCCCAACCCTCCTGCACCATCTTTTTCTCTGCAGTATATTCAGGGGCATAACGAGCTCAGAATTATCCTCACCTGAAATGATGCATTGTCCGAGCTCTCTCCGAGCACGCTGCGACATGCCTGCAAGTCCCGGTGCCTGATGATTAACAACGAGTCCAAATGGGGGCCGAGAGACAAGTAATGAAAAATGTCCCCGCAAGACAGGGAGGTTGAATGCAAAGGAACAAATCCCTTTAAGGTGCCCCGAGAGTTACTTTTAGGACCATGATATCTCCATTAGTCCTATCCAAGGTGTCACTTTGCATTTCATGCTACAGCGAAGTTTTCGTTTGACCAGCAGTGATTTGCACAACTTGTGGAAGTTTCCTTCTCGGCACTGGCACATTAAAGAAAAAGGCTGCACGGCGCTGCGGGCGAGATCCAATATTTTGTTGTCATGTACGATTGCCTATTGACTGTGAAAAAGCAAATAACACAGTCTGAGCCATGCGAGCTTTTGGATACCTGCATCCAAGCCTGTTTGGCTGCTTAAAGAGAGACCTCTTGGTAAGTGTTTTTGGGGCGGGGGGAGGATGATCTTGTTTTGCCTGACCCCAGCAAATGTGCCAGACTCTCCCGGTTGAGAAGAAAGATGTCTTTCTCTTAACTCAATTAGCAAACACTGCCAGCTCTGACAGTCCTTAGCTCAGTCCCCAGGCTGTCAGCTGCTGGTCCAATTTTAGTTTTGTGTACTGTCTAGATAGCAAATTTATTGATGAAATATGGTCGTAGGTGTAAGAAAAACTCAGAGGATCCGACACAACTTCTTGAACCCGTGCTTATGAAGACTAATGCGTGTCTCGATGAACTGGCAAATGCATCTCTGTGTCCCCGAAGGTTTGTGTATGTGAAAAAGGAAAAAAATCTGCCAAAAAAAAAAAAAGATGCTGATACTTTGAACATTGGCTTGGGATTTTGTTTTTGGTTTGCTTTTGGGGTGTTTTTTTTAGTCCTGCTGCAGTCAGCGAAAAAAAAATATCTGGAAAAAACCAACATGCAAATAATTGTTACTATGACAGTGCTGAGCAGCCCCAGCCCCAGAGCAGCACTCGGCTCCACAAGTGTTTTTCTCAGCTTAAAAAGCCAAAAGGTACTCAAGGAAGAGTTTTGCCCGCTAACAGATGTAATTGCTACCCTGCTGAACACATAGATGACGCTGTGTCAAAAGGCTGAAGGTGAGAGAGCACAGTGGCAGAAGGGATCTGCAGGTTGGCAGTTGGGCGAGAAGGTGACACCATCCATAGAAATCTTTGGCTAAGTTTTGTGTTTCTCTCTTAATGCCAGACACACCATCCTTTGTAGTAATTTATCTTCCACTCACCCTGCCTGCCATGGTTCCTGTAAATGGGCATCTCAGGGAGCTCAGACTCAGCTCAAAAGAAGTTCTAAGGGACAGATTTGGCAGCAGTTAGTCCCCCAAAGTCTGGATTTTGGCAGATCTGAACCCACACAACTCTGCAGCCAATGGGATCTGTGACAGAACATCATCTCAGACAATCACGACCAAAACAGTTGTAATGGGGCAGTTCCTACTCTCTGAGATCATTGTACGGATGTCTTTGCAAACACGGGGATTGCAAAAGGACTGGAAAGCCAGTGGTCCACAGCACACTGAGCAAGGGCTGGAGAGGAAAGACATTCCTCCAGTTCTGTAGAGGTTCCCTGAAAATGTTCTCCTGAAGGATTGGCCAGGGAGGAGCTACAGCAGAAACAGAAGAGATGGTGCAAAGTTCTCGAAGTCAATGCTCATGGCTTCCTTCCCCAAGCCCCTGAAGAGGAAGTGGTGATTGAATCCAGCAAATCTTTTGCACAGGGAGAGTGGAGCAGGCAGCTCTGCTGGTGATAGAGCAAGGGAGCAGGGAAGGTAAAATCTCCTCAAAAGAATAAGACAAAACATTGCCAGTGTTTAGGAAGATAGGGCGAGGTCAGACAGATAACGCTGCTGCCTTCTGTTTTGTGGTTTGGGTCTTGTCTGCTTGACATGAGCGTCCTCACCATTTTAAGTTAACTCTAAGTTGTGTATAGGATGTGTTAGTGCTTGATTCAGCAGAAGCAAAAAGGTTCTGACCCCACAAGTGGGGGGTGGGTGGTGGGTGGGGGGGCAGAAATAACAATAAATCACAATAAAAGTGAAAGAAAACCATTTCTCTGGCAACCAGAAACATGGCACCAGCAGGAGATGCAGCCACACTAAATGGAGAGAGAAGACAGGGGAAAAAATAAAGATCTCTCATTTGAAAAAACAAAAAGATAATTTAAAGCAAGGCACACGTTTTTGCAGAAGACAAATAGGGAGCAGCAAGAGGACTGGCATGGTTTTGTTAGCCATGTCCGTCTTACATGTTAATGCTCATGGGGCCAGTGCTTCAAGCTTGAACCATTCAGCAATTCACTGCTAAACCACTCCTGGAGACGGTGGTACTGGGCAGTGAGGCTTGGGAAATAAACCCTGGGCTTAGACAGCTGTATGAAAACTAATTATTTGCTGCTGGGTTATTGTCTTGTTTAAGAGTCCTTTAAGGATGAAGCTGATCTATTCCCTTTGCAGGTTTCTTCCTCACTGTCAATACTGAGAATTCATGTGAAGCAAAACATTGGATGCATCAGATGATCTTCTCACTTCCCTGAGAGTCACTTATGGTGTCTAGTATTTTTAGGTTTAAAAAGCAGTCAAAAGGTTTTTAGAAGAAACATGATGGAAACAGTCTGGTTTATATGCATGAAAATTACATATTCTTGGCAAAAAAAGGCTTGTGACAGCAGCTAACAGCAAAAGGAAGGGGCTAATGAACAACCCCACAGTTAATATGGGGTTAAAAGTAACAATGAAACTAAACAGGTCTCTAAATAACGAAGTAAAGGCAGACTTCAGCCTGGGGAGATCTGAAATAGCTGAATAGAGAGGCATGGCTGCAGAAAGCCACACGCTCTTGCAGTGAAACCTCACAAGGCTGTTTGTTCCCAGGAGAGATCCCCTGTGACTTCTCACTGCATGCATCTGCATGTCCTTAGTCTGCAGGAGATTCACTCTTCCCCCACTTCCCTTTTACAAGACGAGGTCTTGAGCAGGAAAGAATAGAAGCACTAATAGCATCTTCAATGACTAGTTTAACTCTTTTAATATATGGAATCAAAGCAATTATCCAGTAGAACATGGTCTCTCAGCCAGACAGGGCATTTCTGAGCACCACCAAGAACCTTCCTCTCTCAACCCCTGCTTAGCCTGTAAACATGGGAGGGCTCCATCTCATGAGAAATAAGAAACATGCAAAGCACTTCCAGCAAAACAACAGACCCGACCAGCGACTTCTCTGCAAGTTTACTTGGAAAGAAAAGCTGCAGGTGGACAAAAAACAGAGGAGAGGAAAGCTGAGCCCCAGAGAATCTCGTGGGCATGGATAACTGTCCTGCTGCCACTGTGTTTTATGGAAATGTCCAGCTCCTCTGCAAAGGCAGGTTTCAGAGCAGGTATTTACACCTGCTTTGCCTTCTCCTCCTCTTCCAGAATACTGTGACCCAATAGGTGGATTTGCAGAGTGGTCATTCGAGAGCCCTTCAGCCTGAATGCAAAATAGCACACAATTCCCCTGCTCTGAAACCTGCCTTTCAATGCCAGCACTGATTCACTCGTGTGGGGATATACCACTGTCTCTTCATTCCAACATCCTGCCCACCTGTACACAGGTACAATCACACATCTTGCTGTCTACCAGCCCTTTTCCTCCTCCTTCTCCTGCAATGTCCAGAGAAGAGAAAAACAACTGACTCGCAGGTCACAGATGTGCATTGCAAAGGTAATTTGCCATCAGCATTACAGCAACCTGCTCCAAACTGTGACATTTCAAGGAGAATTGGGGTATTTTTTGGCCTGCTCCATCTCTCGCGGTGCTGCAAACTGGGAAGAACCCTAGACTGAGGTTAGACCCTAAGGACCTGATGTTCCAATACTCCTGTCCATCAGCCCCATTCACTGAGAAGCTGAAGTTTGTGCCTGACTTGTTGTCTCACACAAGTCCTGAGTGCAGGAGTCATAACTAGACAAAGAGGCTGCGCTGTGTTTCACATCACCTTGGTCTTCAGCCTTAACAAGGCAAGAGAGATGCTACAAGGCCCTGCTGTGTCAGAGGTGAAAAATGCACTTTATATTTCACATCCCACTATTGAGAGAATTCCAAAGAAACGGGTGCATGTCTGTATTTAACTCTTGTTCCTTTTAATAAAAATAAATAAAAAAGAAATTATTCAGCTCATACAGGCAATGAATATAGGCCAGAGAATCCAACACACAGCAGCGAAAGTACTCCATTATTAAGTCTGTAATTGCCAAGAATTAATTTGCTAATTGCATGCAACTAATCTGCGTCCTTTTTGTTTTATATCAATTAACAGAGTAATTAAAAAAAGCAATCTTCTTGATAGTTCCTCACTGGCAGACTTAGCCCAGCAGAGCTAATGAAAGAGGGCCACCCTTTAACTAACCTCATTAGTATCTCTTCTTTTGTTAAACATCCTACAAAAAATAGTTAATTTTGCTGCATGAAAGTCCTTGATGTTAGTCTGCTAATGAGGGGCCACGCGGCTCTGATTTGGTGTTTGTTTGGAGAGAGGCTCCTCTCGCTGCAGAGCAAATGCTTGTTCCCTGCCTTGCTGCCCTTTCGGGGATGGAGAGTCAGGGAGACAAGCGAGGGCTGTGTGCTGGTTAGAGGGTTATATTTATGAGCACATACCAACCCTTCCAAGTTCCCTCCAGGTCAAAAATGAAGTTTGATTACTGCAGGAATTAAAACAAAACAAGCAGCAAAGAAGGTAAGACCTGGTTGTGAGAAGAAAGTGGATGGGATGTGGCTGTTTCCAGGTCTGAAGAGACACAGCTCTGACAGCAGAGCTGGGGAAAAAAAAGACAATGAGTTTCCAGCTTTGGCAGAGATGTGTGCCGGAGGTTGCATGCTCAGCACAATGATCAGTGCAAGCAGAAGACAAATGTGGTTCTGGATGCCTGCGCAGGCTCATCCAGCCCACAGACAGGTGGGTATGAGACAGGGGGGAGCTCGGAGATGAACAGAGACCTGCTGGGATTTTCAATAGCTTGAAATTTCTACTCATCACCTGCACTTCTGTAACCCTCCAAGGATCCCTGCTCATTGGCGGCTCTGAGATTTGAAAATGCCCTCACATGAGGGGAGCACAAGAGCTCATCAGAGATTACAGAAAAAAACATTCTTCAGAGTCCTCTCACCTAGCTGAACACACAATCATAGAATCAGAGAATGGGTTGGGTTGGAAGAGACCTCAGAGATCATGCAGTTCCAACCCCCAACAGAAATGTGTCCACTAGACCAGGTTGCCCAGAGCCCCAACCAACCTGGCCCCTGGCACTTCCAGGGATGGAGCAGCCACAGCATCTCTGAGAAACCCTCCCTCTCAGTAAAGAATCTGTAAAGCCTTCCTGACACTGACCTGCACTAATGTTGTCTTTCTCCAGGCCTGTGAGCTTGGTGCTGCCCTCATTCTGCAGGACAAAAGGGCATAAACAATTTTTTTCAGTTGGCACAGGAGATATTCTCTTGGCTCTGTTGTCCAAGAGAGACCCTGTAGGAGAACCACGGGACTGCTGGAGTAGCAGATGTGCACTGGGCTCTTCCTTTTGGTTTGCTTTGCTTTTGGGATCTGCTGGGTTAAGAGCCACCCATGCTAGTGGATGTGACAGGGACATCTCACTCCTGCAGCACCCAGTGTCACGATGGGCCACATGACAACTTCTTGGCTCATGGTTGGGCACAGTGCTGTTGGACTCATCTGAAGGTGTTTGCAGCTCATACCCTGCCTTTTCTGATATCTCCTGGGACTGGAAACCATCCTTGCTGTAATGAGACCTCCCATCTGGAGGCAAGTCAGGCTTCACAGAGGTCCAGCAAAGAGGTGGAGTGGCTCTAGCAAAAAGCTCTTTCATCAAGGAGGGGTCCCTGCTGATGCTCTGATATCAGTGACACAAGGAATTTCTCTCTGAACACCTCAGGAGAGACTCATAATCTTTCCCCTGGGATGGATTTCTACCTTTGCTCAGTAGATTTACGGAATAAACCTCGCCAAAGTAGTAAGTGGCAGTATTAGTGGCATTTGCCTGCGCCAGGGGCTGGGCTTTGTCAAAGGAGACTTAAACAGGTCCTTGTTACTCTGAAATGACAAGCTGAGACTCAGGCAACGTCAAGAACCTTCTTCCAAGTGAGAGGCAGAGCATGTTGTGTTTTCTCTTCAGGGAGCTGTTGGAAGCCCTCTCTCCCTTCAGACAGTTTCTGCTGAGTTAGGTGGATGTTCCCCATCTCCAGTGAGATGTTGGATCCAGTCCTGGAGCTCCTTAGACACAAACCAGATCTCATTTCACCGCACTCCTGTGCCTTCAAGCCGTGCTCTCACAGCTAGCTGAAACCTTTGTGAGAAGTAGGAATGAAAGAAAAATACCCACAACTGCTATTGGTGCCTCTGATACAAGGGCTTCATTGCACTAGTGAGAGCAAAGAGGCAGGCAACGGGTTCTCCTGCATCATGTCCTAGGACACTGTCATGTGCCAAAGTCTTTCTTCGACTTTTAGCCTGATCCAAACTCTCACATGGACACAGTTACAGTTAAGGATTGAACTGACTCTCTCCCTGTCTCTCTGAAATGGTGAAAACTCACTTGATACTGCGCAAAACATCAAGATTTTCTTTTCTTTCGACAGGGAGATCTTGCAGGCTCCAGGGGTTGGTGGTGCCTGTAGCTGTCTGCACTGGGAACACTGGGTAAGTGGATCAGGAGAGAGAACCAAGGTGCTACCCCCCCAGGAGAGTGGAAAAAATAGAGAGGGGAAAATAAGCAAAGCAAGCATCCAGATTACGCTTCAGCCATTTCCCCCTGTAATCAGCTTATGTTGTGGAGTTAAATGAGCCGATGGGGAGCTCACATGGGTGGACGGGGCTGAGAACGTGTAAATCACCCACCAGGGCGAGGGGTGCATGCATGGGCGGGCAGGCCAGGGTGGGTAGGTGGACGCGAGGGGCAGGTGGGGCTGGCAGAGGTCCAGCTCGGTGGGGACCCCTCCTGCCAGGCCGGGTGTGAAGGAGCAGCGGAGACGAATTGCAATACCTCCCGCTCCTCTGCCCATTTGTTTCTTATGAATGCGTAATGAATGCTAATGAATTCCTCACTGGGGGCATATGGTTAAGACATATAGAGCCTAACCTTGCTACAAAGAAGAAAGACCTTGATGTTACTAGATGGGGGAGGGCTGGGAGAAATCTGGCAATTCGTGAGCTGATCTCCGGCCGGTGCGACCCATCCTGCTCCAGCCCAAGATCTTGTTCAAATGCAAAGGCTCTGGGAGCTGAAGGGGGAGAGAGAAGGGATTTGCTTCCCTACAAAAGAAAAGGCAAACATATGTCCATGGGTGTGTTGTAGAAGCTGAGAGTTTTCATGAGGTTAAAGAAAGAGATCTTTTCTCTGAAGAAATGGGGGTATCTGCAGGAAAATGTTTTGCGGGGATGCAGAGGGAACATGGGCATGCAAAGACTCAGTGTGGCAAAGGACCAAACCCACCCTCAGTTTATGTCTCATTATGTCTGATCAGCCCATGGGCTTCTTGACCCAAAACAGTGACTGGAGGAGCCAAGTAGCAAGAATGAGCTTGTGCAATGAGCAACCCTCCTCTCCAGAAGAGCTCCAGCTCCCCGGACTGGTGATGTTCTGGATCTGGAGCCTGGTCCTGCCCTGGAAACAGAAGAGTATCAGAGGACTGATGGAGAGAGAGACTGCAACAGTAACACAAATAACCACTACAGAGGTACAACAGGCTTTCAGGTAGTGAAAGATTAATAGGAGATGCAGCAGGGAAGCACAAATGGCAAGAATGACAGTGGAAAAGGCTCAGGACTGAAAGGAAGATGCCTCGAGTATGAGGATGATGAAGAAGACCAGCACAGTCCCAGCAAAGCAGAGTAAGGGTCATGGTCTGGCTCTGGTGTCCTGTACCTTCCTCCTCAACTCGCTTTGGGCTGATAGGTGAGCTAGAGGTTTGTGGGCAGATCTCAGCCTTTCAGCCTGGAGATGTCAGTTGCTGGAGCCTTATGGGCTGATGCTGAACTGTGTTGCAGCTCTTCACAACCCCATGTATTTGGAAACTACCATGAGACTTTGTTTTTGATTGGAAGAGCTAAATACCTTGGATGAAGCAATGAGGTGCTGCCAGCACCCCAAAGAAGCAAAGACTTACAGCCCCAAATTGAAGCAAATGAGCTTAGCTAGCAGTAATGGCATAGAACTTGTTGGGCTCTGAAAAGCTGGTGAGCTGTGGGTCGGCATACAGCTCCCACTGTTCTGTTCTCAGTCCCAAGCCACTAACTGGCTCCAGTATTCCTCTCTGTGTTAATGTCTTGTCTGTGAGGTATCAACAAAAAACACACACTGGGGGTGCATAACCCAAAGAGTTAGAAAACATCAAAGAAATACTGAAAGACTTCTGGAGTATTCCAAAAGTATCTGAAGAAACTTACACCCACACCAAACATTCTTTTGACACCAAAAATTGTTGTAGGCTCCTTCTGGAAACCTGCATCAGGGTGAGACCAGCTCCCTTAACAACTGGGGTCTGAGTGGACATATGAGCTGGATGCCCCACCATCAGCTTTAGGGCTTTGACCACTGTGGGTTAAGGCTGGTCTATACTTTTTGCGATTTTCCGGCTGTCTTTATCCACATTCACTCCCCTCAACTGTAGTGCAGCAACTAGTTGGATTGTCAGCTCTGCAGCCCATTGAGGCATCACTGTCGTCTGCCCATCTCCTGCCTTACAACAGGAGCTGAGCCTGGCCAAAGCAACGCAGAAAAGCAGAATTTGCCACAGCTCGTGACCGTTAACTCATTGATGCATTTCCAAGAACAAAGCAGCCCAGGTACCTCACGGAGTGAGTGGTGAAAAACAGCACAGAGAGAGCTGGAAAAAATTCAAAGTCCTTCTAAAAATTAAAACCTGAAAGCCAGCCAAGTCCCAGCAGCTGAGTGGAGGTGCGAGGCATTTAGTCTCTGGGGTGGGCACAGGCAGCCGAGTGCCGTATGCAGTGTGCATCAACACCTCTTGACACTTATGAATATGGGGCTGGAGCTGATGCCCACTTGGAAGAAAGAACAGAGTGAGATTGCCAGCGTCGGAGTGGGTGGAAGGGAGGGATGATCTGTAGCAAGATGCTGGGTTTTCTTTAACCCTCTCACACACAAAGAGCAGCCTGCGCCACCCATTTGTCTGGGGGTTTGAGCTGTAGAGATTTAAAGACTAAACATCTGGGAACAGGTGAGCTAAAGGATAGGTCTGGGCTAAGCCCATGGGAAGGGATCCGTACAGTGTGTGTGCGGTCAAACCATGTGTGGACACCGGGGAAAAAAGGGTCTGATGGATTTTTTACAGCACTGACTTGATTTGGGGAATTGCTGGGAGCTGTCCTTCCAGAGCAACTCTGGAAACTCAGGCCCTTTGCATCTCCCACAGACAACTCAGCAGCAATGCCCAGCTCCTGAAAGCAGGGATCTCTCTGCCATTGTTTCCAAGCCTCGATGACTTCATTCTGCAAGCCCAGAGAAGACACTACCATCACCTAAAATAGCACCTTGCAATGAAAGATTGTTGTAGGAACAAGAAGGTCTCAGTGAAAGCTGAAAAATGAAGGCTCAGCTTGGAGAGTGTTTTAAACCCCTACACCACAAATACAAATTCATGTAGGTGGGGACAGCTGGGGTGAGGGTTTGGGTTGTGGCATCAACAGACACAAATTCTCTTCAGTTCAAAGTTCCAGTCTCATTCACTTACTGAATTTTTCACTTGTGTTTTTGGCTTTTCTGAAATCCTTAACAAAACACTAAAACCATCCCAATCTGAGCTGCTCTTCTTCTTGTCCCTCCCTCTGTTCCCCTTGCAAGAATCCTCCCCAGCAGAGCCCCATGAGATGGAGCAGCAGCATCGCACTATAATACCTTCCCAGCTCCCCCAGAGCTGAGCCAGGATCTTACCCAGGAATACTCCACATTTGCATGACAGATGGATCCTTTGCATTATCCACCTCTTCCCACAGAAGCCCCCTATCCCTTGGGCATCCCGTGGGGATGTCTGCTGTTGCAGGCTGCATTCTACCCTCTCGCTGCCCACTCTTGCTCTCACTCCCACGTGCTTCCAGCAAAGCATCGCTCCACCGTGTTAGCCCCATATTAACTTCTACTCGTGCTTGTTCCTTCTGTAATTTGCCTAACATTTATCAAGCCTCTCAGATGCAAAGAGTGAGATCAGTCCTTTGACACCTATGATGACCACCCTGTGCAGACATGCTCCAGCTCAGCTTCATCTCACTCCAGCACTGAGCTTTGGGGGACAGGAGGAGGAAAGGAGCATCTCTCTGGGAGAGACACATCCCCTACCCCAGCTGCAACATGCACCGTGCCTGATACGTTGTAATGACATGAAAATGAACAGAATAAACTGCCTGAGTGGCATTGTTATTAACCTTTGTTACCTCAATAAATCACACCAAAGAGCAGCAATTACTCCCGTTTCTGACAAATACTGGTTACGCAGTGAATTCTCCCCTTGCTCTCAGTCCCATGCCCTCTCCCTCATGCTCTTTCATGACTGGAACCAGGAATGTGTGATACATGTGGAGCTGAAAGGAATAGGAATGATTTAATACCAGCTCATAAAGGCACATAGCAGATAACATGGGGTTTCCACAGCATCCATTTCTTTCACTCTAAACCAGGCAATGGGATTTCCAGGGGCTCTGCATCCCTGGGTGGATCCTGGTCCTGGCTCCCAAACCAAACTGCACAGCACTGCTCACTCATCCATGCAGGCACAGACACGGATACATGTGTTTCTTCTGCATCAGGCTTTGGATCTCAGGAATTACTGAATGAAAAGGGTGGGAAGTAGAATTTTCCCTCCTCCAAACTCTGGTCCAAGGTATGAGTCAAGCTCTTGGCCCTGAATCAACACCAGCCATCGAGCTTTCTGCACAGCACTAACTTGGCTGGGGTTTTGTCACACACTCGTGTCAGCACCGATACGGGTTTAGGAGTTTGATGCTGCTCCCAAGGCAGCTAATTTCTGAGGTCAGAGCCATGTTTTCCAATCGATAATTTCAGAATTTAGTCAGCACAAGCAGCCTCGCAGCAGAGTGCTACCCTTGCATATTTAAAGCTATCTGAGGAGAGGACCTTTCAGCAATGGGATTCAATGAGACTTAAAAATCAATCCCTGTTTGAAGGAACTGGCAAAGTATTGCAGCAATCCCTGGTAAAATGCCTGGATTAATAATAAATCAGAGCTGACAAACACTTTTTGCGGCTTGTTTTTTTTACTTTGTGGGTTTGCTTTCATAGAGGATCCGGCTGTGGCTGTGGGAGTTGAAAGTGTTTCCTTAAAGAAAGACACAGATTTACAACTCAACAAAGTATGAAGGAGTTTTTTGTAAACCTGGCCTAACCCATGTAATTTACTAGTTCATACTATTTTGTCTTCAGAAAGCCACAGCAATAATGTTTAAAATTCTCTGGGAATTTCCAAAGTATAAATAAAAGAAAAAATAAAATAAAGAAAAGATAGAAATAAAAGAAAGAAAGAAAATAAATAGTAAAATCCATAATAAAATATACAAATGTGTAAATAAAATATTTTAAATGCTTAATAATAATAAAATAAAAATTATCTACACATAAATATGTGTCTGTCTATACATGGGTGTATCTATATTTAAGATGCAATAGTGGGATTATAATATTCAAATTGCAGAGTGATGAAATAGTAGGAAATGAGAATTTCAAATGCTCTGATACCAGAAATAGCTCAAGTTTGGGCTTCTCCTGCAGACACACAGGTTTGCCTGTGCAGCATCCAGCAGTGGTGACTCCTGCCTTCCCCATTACATCCTCCAATGTGAATGCTGTCTGTTCTTACACCCTGCTGCATTGACCAGAAAAGACAGAAGCAGAGCTGGGCTAGTTATTCTGCCAGCTGAAACTCTCCTTGAGATCCTTTTATGGGTATTTGTTTTCTCAGATTTTCATAATCCAGCATGAAACACCAGTCTCTGATAGCAGCACCCTCTGGTACAGGAGCAATGACCCATGGCTATAGGTGCCTGAAATGCATGGAAGACCCTCTCAAGACACTGAGAGGACAACAGATGTGACTGTGAGAATAATACCCTGAGTAACATCACAGTGATTTCCTCTGACTTCAGCAGTGTTATGGTGTGCAGTTTTCATGCAGGGAACTACAAGTGGTAGTTACCAGAAGGAAATCCTCAGCCTTTTCTCAAGCCACTGCTTGTCTCGGTAGCTTTGCTCTTGCTAGACGTGCAATGAGACCCAACCTTTGTTTTAGGTCAGCTTGAATCTAATTTAGGGAGGAATCTTTGTTGTATGGATGTCTCTGTGACTTATGTGCTTGGAGTTGATTTTACTCTCCCAATCTTATTAAGGACTTATTAGAGAGTGAAGACTGCTGCTGAGTCCATGAGGGTATGGGAGAGGTGCCCTTTATTGCTAGTGAGGGGTACATGTGCAAGCCAGAAAGAACAAAAAGGAAGCAAACCAGCCATAAATCATCTGTAATGCCAGCAGCAGAGCCTAAAGCCCATGGAAAAGCAAAAATATTTTATTTATTGTTTCCAAAGAACAGAGGATCTGATGCAAACTCTATCAGCAAGCAATGATTTGAGTGGGCACCTAGTGTGCAAGGAATGGAACAGGGACCTCTTCCCAACTAACCTTAGCGACCTACTTTCTGCACTTTCATTACCCTGAAGTAATCCTTCCTCTCCTGTCTCCCCCACTGCTGCTGAAGAAAGGAGCTGGGATTTGGTCATTTCCATGGGGGGCTGGGTTGGGGTGAGGTTGCTGGAGCCCACATTTCCTCCCCTTTCTTTTCCGCTGGAGCATGTGACAGTTCACACTGGGAGGATGGGGTGGCTGCAGGAGCAAAGTAGTAAAAAAAACCAGCTCAACAACCCACCCAGTTCCACATCACAATGACTTTTCTCAGATGATAAACATAATAATGAAGCCCCTCCCAGTAGCCAATATGATGCTAATTCTTCTTAGCTCTGTCAAAAGTGAAAACAGCTCCTTGCTGTCAATTACTGGAGGGACAGCTGGAGTCTCTCCTCTCACTGTCAGGATGCAGACATATTGCATGTCATCGAGAAGGTAACAAATTCACCAGGACAGCATCACCATCTGTCACCAACAGAGACACTGCTCAAACAAAGGGTCAGGCTTCGGCACAGAGCTCAGGCCTTCTTCCCCCATCTTGCTTGTCCTTCGCTGTAGAGCTGAAGGGGAGCAGGTGGAGGTGCCCCCTGGAGCCCCACATCCATCCCAGGGAATACACGGGGGAACTTCAGTTTGTAAACGCAAAGGATGAGCTTAGAGTTCTGAAATGATTGTTTGCACCAGTAAAGCTCGTGCTGAAGCCTGCAGACCCTACGGATGGGTCTAAGCCGTGGTGTGAAACACTGTCTGATTGAGCTCTGTCCCTCACCCAGTTGCCATCTCCAAGTGCAATTTTCCTCTGTGACCTCTTTACACATGGAGCACCTCCCTACAGGCACAAGTAGATGCGTTTGGACTACTCATAGAAGTAAAGCGACACCCACAGAGGGCCGGGGATCAGTCTGTAAGTGGATTTGTTTGGGGCCAGATGGTTGATTCCCCACATTATTGAAGTCTGACTGCCCTGAATCTGCTCTCATGAGGAAATGCTCGCCCACCCCAGGAAGACACTTACACTGGTCCAAACTCTCCACACCATCTAAAACACAGCAAACCAACAAATAATTCTGTGACCTATTTTGAGGTTGTTTTAGTATTTAGCCAGCTCTCCAAACACTTTTAAAAAACCCCATGATTAATAATGCCTTTTCTTAAAAAAACCCAAACCCACCATATTTTTGCAGAAGCTGTTGAGAATAAATAATGTAAATAATTTAAGTGATTTTTTTCTCTCTAGCACATATTGTTTTGCTATTTAAAAATAACCCACATAACTTCATTCTTTCACTCAAGACAGGGCTCCTTTCCAACTGAGGATCGGCTAATTATTTCGGGAGCCAAAATTATTTTTGACAGGAAAAAATAAATCTTGCACTTAAAATCACGCCTGGTGTTAAGAACTTGGGGTGAGCCTGAAAGAGAGATGTTCCTGCAGAACGAGCCCGATGTGACAACACAACACGTTCACATTGCTGCCACGCTTGTGCTACGGTTGGAATCTGGGATACCCTGCGGCTGCTGGCACAGGCTGCACTGTGGGGTCCAGCTGACATCTCGGGATACCCTTTGGGTTTTCAGAGTCAGATGGCAGCTTTCCTGCTGGCTTTCAGTTTTACAGAACCCAGGAATTAAGTATCTTAAATATCTCAGGTGTTACTTAGAAGTTGGTTTGGGAGTCATAATCTGGAGAAGGTGATGAACCTGACTGGGTTTAAAGAGGCTTTGGATGTTTGCTTTGGTCCTGCAGGACTCCCCTGGCAGTGTTGCTTCCTGCCCCCTGCTCTATCGCACATCAATAACCCCTAATCAGCACAATTTGTATTTGATCTTAATTCCAAAGTGCAGAAAAGAGTGGACTTGCTGCTGCTCTTTCCCAACTCACACAGCTTCTGCTGAAATTGAGAACCAGCACATGGGCAGTCACAGAAACAAAATGTTACCGCAGTCCTAAGGGCACATTTCTACTAATGAGCAGCAGCCTGTCCTCTAGTCACACATGCCAATGCCAAACTCCTGCTTCAGTCTACAACACATGACAACTGACCACCCTGAATCATACCAAATAAGTTTCAAAGAATTTACAACTGGTGCTTCCCCCCACCCCATCCCGGTACCATTTCATTTCTCAAACCCAGGAGGATCATGTCCAATGTGAGGACAGAACCCAGATCTGCGAGGCTGCCTTCCCCGTTCTCCCCCCAACCCCTTCCTTCTCCCCTAGCATTGTGGGCTGCCTTGGGATTTCTCGCTTGACTCTCCTCCAAGGTTATATCAAGCTTGTTGTGATGTGGAAGTGACAGGACACTACTAGAAAGAGGACGGAAAAGAGATTCAAATTGTGGCTGGGGACCCTCTCTCCATCCCTCCCTCCTGCCCTTGTCCTTTCCTACAGAAATCGGGAGATGCCTGTGGGAGCTGCAAAACTTCCACAACTTGGGGCTGAAATGAGAAAAAGGGGGAGGTTTGTGAACTGGTTTGGGAAAATGGCTGGAGAAAGGACAGTAAGGTGGCAGTTGTCATTCTCATCAGAAAGGAGGGCATGAAACAGTCCCATGTTCATCCTTGTGAGCTGTGGCAGGTGGTTTGAGCTGTGACTGCTGCCTTCATCTACATCTACACCAGGCTCTTCTCGTGGGGAGGACAGAGTTGGCTCATTCATTGCAGTTTCCACAAACCTGCTTTCCTGGGTTCCCATCATTTCTGGAGGTGGCAATCCTCATTATTTTCACTTTGCTGGGAAGAAAAGACAGCCCCAAAAATCACCTGGGGTTCCTCTGACAAAGCTTTCCATGCTCCAAGGAAGAGCTGTGATCTGGATTTGCACAGGAGTACTAAGGCCATTGTGTGGGTTGCAACAGAGAAGGGAGTTGAATCCTGAGGCTCCTCAAGCAATTTCTCTGCCCTTCAGGACATCTTTCATCCTTGTCCCTATGTGGGACAACATCCTCCACTGAGCTATCTTGGAGAACCAAACCTGTTCAGTTTGCTGAAACTCATAATCTGACCTCTAAATCTGAAGATGATTCTCCCTAAAAAGAACCTCAAAAAGTTTATTTAGGAGATCACATCACAGAGTTGCTCCTCAAGGGGTGTCCTCCTCTGCTTTGAGTAAGTCACCTCTGCACAGAAACTGCCTCATTTAACCCACAAGTTGCAGATTTAACATGAGCAATCCTGGGCCACACACTTGGGAGGGGGACAAGCTTTTCCTTCTCTTGTTTGCGAAGGTTTATGCAAACCAAAGCAAATCCTGCCCCGGTGGCCCAGATTGGTTTGCCCTGTGACAGGCTTAGAGCTGTGTGAGGGTGTTTTATCTTTGTGGCAATGTAAGAAAAAGGCCAAATGATCAAATGTTCCACGTCCTCCTCTTGAATTCGGTCCATGCTGGGTGGCTGACTTCACAGCCGGAGCTTGTTGATGCTCACAAAGCCCCATGTAGCTATTTTGGAACTAGAGCTGATCTTTATGCATTAATGTGGACCCAGATTTGAGAAGAAAATTCCCATCTCTCAGAACGTCTCCATCACTTGCTCTGCCTGCAGGGCCCTGTAGCCACCAGCAGCAGCAAAATGAGAAACCTGGCACCACTCCTTTATTAAACAGAGCAGAAAACTTCAAGAGAGGAAAAACTTAGCTTGAAAGCAATATCTGCACTTAGCTGTTGTTCAGGGTGTTACTGCAATATAGAGCCCATTGAAATACAGCTTGTGCTGCTCTCCTGAGCTTCCACGGAGGTGTTTCCCCACCTCAGGTGCCATAGCAAGCAGTACTGTGTACAGAAATTGCTTCTCCCTCCAGTGAAAGCGCTCAGATGGCTTCTCTCAAATCAGTTTCAATGTTGTGCAAATGGTTTCCAGCTAAAAGAGGGGATATTTACATTAGAGCTCAAGGAGAAACTCCTCTCTGTGAGGGTACTGAGGCACAGGAACAGGTTGCCCAGGGAGGTTGTGGCTGCTCCATCCCTGGAAGCATTCAAGTCCAGGGTGGATGGGGCTCCTGGCAACCTGGTCTGGTGAGAGTCGTTGCTGCTCATGGCAAGGGGTTGGGACTGGGCAACCTCTGAGTTCCCTTCTAACCTAAACCAGTCTGTAATTCTCTCATTGTGCGAGACTCTGGTCAGACAGACCTTTATAAGCATGGGTTGTTGTTTGTAGGGCTCAATATGGAAGAATATAGACACACACACACACACACACTCTTCTGGGAGATAGTCACTTTTGAAAATGTTGTCTGGACTCTCCATAGTGTTGACATTTAGTTCACTTTGGTCAGGTATGAAAGACAAACTGGGGGCCTGGACCTTACTTCTAGACTTTCCTACCAAGTAGCTCCACTAAATTAGGAATTTAAACGGAGTCTGAAACAGCATTTTGTCTGCATTTACAGACACATTGCCCCAGGATAGGAGATGTAATTCTCTGAAATGCAGAAAATTAAATCATTACCCTCTTCACCCAAGCCTTTTTGCTGTTGGAAAGTTAGTTTTGCACTTAATGAATATGGGCTTATGTCTTTCTAATGAGTACGAGATAGTTGATGTAATTGAAAACTTAAGCAGGGGAAAATCATTACAAGTTGGGGGTTTTTTTTAATTAATTTATTTTGTATATTTGTGTTATGAGCAATAGCTACCAGCAGAGCAATGGGGATGGAAACCCACAATTCACTCAATGGGCAGTACAAAAAACCACATCTTGTAAGAGAAGGTTCCCTGTATTTTAGCTGCTTGGAGGAAAGCAGCTGGAGCAGAGTTTTCTGCTGAAATTCCCTCCATCTCTGGGAGAGCGTAAGCATTTCCTCATTCCTGCTGCCCTCCTACTTGTTGCCATTATGAACTTATTCTCATCTTTTCCATTCTCCCTTTTTCGGACAGGAAACATCTCCTCTGCCCCATGCTCCTCAGGTCTGGCAACCACCCAACATTTGGGAAAGGCATCTGCAAATGGAGGATGGGCAGGAGATAACAGCTCCTGGGCTGACATCGCTCCACAGGCACTAAACATCTGTTCTCCCACACTGGGATGTGTTTTCACCTTCCTTAGGGCCAGCAACTAAACAAGAACCCAAGGAAATCCGGGGAAGAGCTGCTGCTCAAGGACCATGTTTCTAGGATGGTTGTGATGGCTATAATCTGGACAAAGGAGGGACCCTGGCATTGTTCACAGCTTCAGCTGATGTCTTTGGTGCTCCCAAGACTAATGGGGCTGATTGTCGCTGTGTTCCCATGTATGAAATTGAGGACAGGAACATGCATTTTTAATAGTGAAAGGACATCAAGGGGAAGGGCAAAAAAGGTGCTGGGGAGAGGGAAAGATGGTTCCTAAGGTCAATGTGATTCACAATAAATCCATAAATCTCTACTATTAACTGGCAAAGCTTTTCTCCATCTTTTTTGATATCTTTCCCTAGGTTTGGATAATCCCCATCAGCTCCCTGTACATCCACCTCTGGGGGCCAGCCTCCAGCCACAGGCCCATGTATAATTTCCAGACAAAGATTTTCCTCTCTGAGCTTTTTGTTTTCCTTTGATCTTCCACTGACAGGTATTTCGTGTGCCCTGGTTTTTTCCTAACTGCTACCATCCACTGTGAAGTCCCTGTCATTAACCCCACTTTAAACCCTGATGTCATCCTCCTCATAGTTCTTTCCTTACACCCCATACCAAAATTCCTCCTTGTTCCCAAGGATGATGAGACCATCCTTGAGATTTGCTCTCTAATTTCAGAAACAAAATCAAAAGAGGGAGAAGGTAAAATGACTCTGCAAAGTGCTGACTGCAGGGTGGGGTGTCTAGGTGTGGTGTCCATTCACCTATTTATGGACTATCATAGGGCTGTGTTTGTGCTCCAGACACCACACACTCCTTGATGCACCACCTTGTCCTCATAGAAGAAGGTTTCCAAAGCAGCTGAGAGCACAAGTTCAGTGCATAAAATGATATTTCTTTGTGAACTGCAGGTCTGATTGAAGATTTTACCAGCCTCCAGCTTTTCTTTCCTTCCTGCTAGTAGCCAAGAGCATCCAAGCACTCCCTAATCAGTTCCACGTGGGTCATCCATCTCCTACCTGCACTGCCTGGCAGTTTAAACTAACCTGGCTGGTTTTGCCCGAAGTGGATTAGGGAGTGCACATACCATCACTCCTATCTGCAGGGCTGCTAATAGACAGCTGGGGAAAGTTAATGTCTTCAAGTAGCATCGCTTGATCTGGGAGAGGATAAATGTCTGAAACAGTAGCCAAGGGTTATGTCCCGATCACAGTGCATAATTTATCCACAAATTGGCTTTCTGGAAAGAGACAGGACTAGAAAAACACCACTTTTTTTCCCAGGCAGATTGAGCTGAGATAGAGGGAGGTTGCTACTCTGGAGCTAGATCCGGATGGTGATTTTTCTGCTCTTCTTTTCCATGAAAATCCAATTGAAAATCAAATGTCACTCCCTGCTAGCTGTTCAGATTAGAACAGACGCATCTGGAAACCACGCGGTGCCCTGAAAGCCACCCAAGCTGGCTCTGAAGTTGAAGACGAGGGAGGAATGTTCTTATCCCAGAGCCAAGGCTGTTGCTGCACAAGCACAAAAGGCAGTTGGTAGGACATCAGCTTGTGGGAGTTTCCTTAGTTACCATAAGGAAAAGTTAAATGTCACAGTCTCCGCTGGATCAAACCTACAAGAACAGAGATTATTTATCTGAGCTCAGAACACTGCTCTGAACATGAGGACAGTGCAAGAAAGGTGGGTTTGTGGATTTCAAGGTAAAGCTAGACATCAATGCAGTAAGTTGTAAGTGGAGTTGAGAGATGATGGTCACCAATATTGTCATGTGTTCAGCTTACTGATATCAGCTAAATTTAATGAAGAAATTGCATATTCTGAGGAGAAAAGCGGCACAAGATGTACAAAGCAGCAATTCTGGACTTACTCAACTTGCTGGTGACATCAGTGCGATCTGGGCAATATCTCATGTCAAGGGAGTGAGGTGTCAGCCATTACTAGCACATACCTGGGTGGGATTTGCAGGATCACAGCCCACATCTCCCCACTCTTCCACCACCCAACAGGCAGCATCACCTAAACCTGGCATCTTGCACTCTGCTGACCAGAGCCACACCAGAAGAATTGTAGACTCACAGAACAGTTTCAGCTGCAAGAGACCTACAAGAAGAGCCTGGTTGAAATGTTACTGGTAATTTCACAAGACGCTAATGTCACCACCAACATGGAGCCATTCAACAGTAATTTTTTCCCAGCCTAAACCCCACCTTTTCAAAAGTCAGCACCACTTTAAAGAGGCGGAGGGAAGGGAACGGTGCTCATTAATCATTCTGCCACGACAACACTACGGGGTGATTTCTGCTGTACACCTTTCCTCACAATAGTATGCAATTTAATTGCTTTTTAAAAAAAGCTTTAATGATGCAGACCAAAAGCTGATATTAGCAACATCTTTTCTACTTCAGTGGAGTTAAGGACACAGTTGGTAGTTGACAGAAATGAGCCACTGAACCACTTCAAAAAGGCAAACGTACCTCAAACCTCAGTCAGGCTAAATACGACACTTTGTGAGAAGGTCCAGTAAAACTTCTTCCATCCATTCTCAATCCAAAATGCATTTTAACTTCCTGTCTGACCAACATGTCTCATTTTGGGGTGTTTCAACCCAGGACTTTCTTATCTATAAGTCAGAAGGAAAGATGATGGAGAGACAGGTGCACAGTTAGTAAACTGAAAAGGCAGACCAGATGAGGACACTGACGGAGTGCCAGAGACTTCTTATAATAATTAAGAGTCATAGACTGCCAGGTGTTCAAATAGCTGTGGTGTGTATCAGCACATCCAGCTTTTCAGCAGCACTCAGTAGGCTGGGTGCTGGTTACACAGTGAGCACAGTGCTGGGATATAATCTGAAAAATTCAGATTATTATGAGTGTATCAGACCTGTGCAGAGACTCTGGAATTAATTGCCTGGAGAGGCCGTGGCTGCCTCCTCCCTGGAGGTGCTCAAGGACAGGGTAGATGAGGCCTTGAGCAACCAAGTCTGACTGGGAGGTGTCGCTGCCCACGGCAGGAGTTGGAGTAGATGATTTCTGAGGAACCTTCCAGCCTGAGCCAGTCTAAGATTTTGTGATCTAGAGCTGGACTTTTCTTCAGCTCTGACTTACAACACAAGGCATTGAAACTGCAAACCTGTCTGGAGATTGCGGAGAGTCAATCAGACAGGGTGTGCAGACTTCTATGAAATAACATGCCACAGGTCAATGAGTGACTTCTGTATTTGTGCCACCTTCTATAAAGGACTTGTTTTAAGAGGGACTCGGGCCACCTCTGCTGCAATGTGTGTGCACATACCAAATAATGTTCCCTGCTGAAGGGATGAGCCTGTGACATGTGCAAGTCTGAACATGTGTGATGGACACGCCACACACAGATTACTAAATGCATCATTCCTTTTATATCATTGGACTTTGTGACCAAACCATGCCATCTCAGAATGCATTTTTTTCCCTGCGTGGGAATAACCAACTATCTGACAGCTTTTCAGCTTGGGTGATGGCAGAGCTGGGCTGTCCTGCTTTAGCCTGTCTCCCCAGGGAGGGCTTTACCAAAAAGTCACAAGAGTTTCTACCTTTTCAGGTTTCAAAGGAATAATGACTTTCCCATGTCATTACTAGGAGAAACAGAATTTCTGAGCACTGAGGTTGGGATCAGGCTGAAGCAATGGCATGGCAGGAATAAGAAAGTTGCCCAGAGCTGCAAGTGGAAGCCAACCCCTCAAGATAAGTGCTCAAAATTCAAGCTGAGGAAAGTAGAGGATAAAAAATGTCTCTTCTTGGGGACCAGGGGAAAGCCAAGGAAAGCAATTTCTGAACAGAGCAAGAGGTCTCATTCCATGCAGCTTTGCCTCTGGAAAAGCATCTGTGACTGTTTTTGCCCAGCCAGAACTGTGCCCTGTGACTCTATCCAACCCACACAACATGCTCAGAGTCATGAGTTTGCATCTGCTATTGATCACAGTCTTAGCAGAGCTAAGGCCAATTTAGAAGCGATTACCTTGAGATTAAAGACATTGCTTTACTCAGAGAGCTTTGCATGAAAATATTACTTGATACAGGAAGGTACAGCTTAAACTTACTGGAAAATATTTATTTCCATGAAAAATGTTCTGCTCAGGCATCAGAGCACTGACTTGCTGCAGCACCTTAAAAATTCCTCTGGGGTCACATTATTAAAGGGATGGGTCTCATTAGTTTTAAAAGAAAAATAATTATTATAATTAAATATATATATATGTAACAATTTGGGAACGACTGGTTCTTTGGGACCAGGATTGCCTGTGAGAGAGCTGACACACTCCACGCTGCTTTTTTCAACCTGTGTAGTCTGTGCCTGAGAAGAACACGAGCGCCATTCAGTTTGTGCCATGCAAAACACCCAGGCCTGGAGCGACCAGGGAATTTCACTATTTCTCAGGAGTTTCTATGGGAGTAGAGGGCTCTGAGAGCCAAGAGCCCATCCGTGCTCCAAAAGAACAAAAATCAAAAGCTGCTTTTTAGTTGAAGTGGTATTTTTAGCCAGAGAGAGAAAACAAAGAAGCGAGGTAAGGTCACAGAGCAGGTTGATGGCAGGAACAGAAATAGAGAACAGATCTCTCTCCTTCCCAGCTGGTGCCCTACTCACAACAAGGTCTCTCCAGCTGGAGCAAAGCTTATCCAAGAAAATCTGGCCCCATACATGCAAACTTTCTTCCTATGGCTTTTATTTAATAAATGGGATTCGAGGCTCACTCTGGTGCCCCAGTATTAGTTTGATGTGCATTTATTTTGTATACATTATCTTTCCTTTCAAACACTTCAATATGTCTGAAAATCAGAGATAAAAAGGGATAACACATTAGACACAGGAAGTCCCAGAGAGGCAGCCGTGGTGTGAAGAACATTGAATTCCCATACGATATTATTATATTGCCTCCTTTGCTGCACAATGTTACAGTAAGTAAGGGGATTATCTGCTTGTCTCCCAATATATAGATGAGGAACAAAAGAAAGGGAAAAAAAAAGAAAGAGAAGAATTGCTTCTGTTTCACTAGCTCTAATCTATTTGCCCACAAGAAGACAAAACCCTGCCTGTTCGAAATACTCTCCCGCAGCATCACCTCTTTTCTCTAGAAATCACCAGGCTCATCAGATGGAAAAAGGAGAAGGTAGAGAGAGCAAGAAGGTGACCTAGATGCTCATCACCACCATTTACACATGCAACTCCTTTGTAGAGTGACCAGTCCCTATGTGGACAATGCCCTTCACAGCTGGTACTTCTTTTTAGTGCTTGTTCCTTCCTACCCTGGCCAGTGGCCATTGTGAGAAAAGCAAGCAGCAAGGCTGTGCCTGATCTCTTGCATCCAGGAAAGGACTTGCAAAGTGAGAAGAGCCTGCAGGTTTCTGAAAGCCTGCTCATCCAAGCAAGGATGTACCTCTGCAAGGAGGTACAGCACAGATGGAGAGGACGGGCCAGGGCTGGAGCAGTTCAAGTGCTTCAGCATCTGGATAGCTGGGGTAGCATGAACTCTATCTAGAAAACGTTACCTTGAATCACAGACTGGTTTGGATTGGAAAGGACCCTGAAAATCACCTAGATCCAAGCCCCCTGCCATGGGCAGGCTCCCCTCCCACTATCCCAGGTTGCTCAAAGCCACATCCAACCTTACGTCAAAGGCAAAGCATAGTGCCTGGGTGCCACAAAGGAGAAGCAGAAATCATTTCCCCCAGTGTGCCCAGCATCTTGCAGGATCAGGCCTCCTCACCTGATGTGCCATTCAAGCTGCTGTCTGACCTAGTAATTAAAATGTCCTTCCCTGTCTGTTCAGCATGGAAACCCTCTCCCTTTTTACCCCAAACACTAATTTAGAAAGCAAACTGCCAGAGCAACTGCCTCACTCGTGTAATTTCTCCCCCTTCTGATTCTCTTGCTTCCTTTATTTAGTGCCAGCAGAAAACAATATGGTTTCTTTCATTGTCTTCTACTAAGACTTCCAAGGGAGGGGGGAGATTATTACTGTTCCCGTGTGTGACGACATAATAGGCTCCTGTCCCAGAAAACAAAAGTCTCTGCAAGATGATAAAGAGACAAGTCCTACTTATGATGTCACCGAAAAGACAGTAGTAGAAATAAAGAAAGGGAAGGGGGG
>VZRI01003318.1:169985-257789 GCA_013397515.1 Upupa epops
GAATAACAATAACATTTGTTCTGCCTTTATTTCAGGAAGCTGCCTTAAATTGTGCCTTGTACGGAGCAGAACAGACTTTTCTTGGTGGGTGCATGTGCACAGATGGGTTTATAATAATAATAATAATAATAAAAATCCATTGAAATGCAAAGTTTAGGATTTCCCCCCTCCCCCTCAAAAAAATTAAGAGGATCAAATAATTCCTGACAGAGAAAACTGCTCTGGTTTCTTTTTTTTTTTCTTCTGATCTTCTCAAGTTCTGCCCCTTTTTTAACTGTGCAGAGCAAACTGTAGGATTCTTTACAAAAGAAGGATGAGTCTATTTCTGGAAATATGCTTAAGGTGGCACAGTTCCTGAGGGATGTGAACAGCAGGAACTAGGAATACAGGGACTGACTTGCCTTCAGTGCCAGAACAACTTGGATGATGGGGGACTCACTCCTTACACGTGAGTTTGTTCCCAGAGGACAAAGCAGGGAGGACGTTGAGTTTGGAGCAAGTCATGGGCACAGTGAGGGGATCCCTGCCCTCATGCCAAGTGGCTGCATATGAACAGCAGAGAAATGCGGTGTGGAAGCACGAGCCTGAGCCCCAGGTTGTGCTGCTAGGGTGAGATGCTCGGGCATGATGGCAATGCTCCAGAGGGCAGGGGCTGCTCAGACACAGCCACGCCAGGGGCTCCGCACCACGCTGGGTTGGATACTGGGTCAGAGCAATGAATCACACTGCCATGGGGACATTCTGAGGTTACAGCAGTGTGTTTGCAAGCTGTGTTTACCCCTCTGCTTCAGAAAGAAGGAGGAAAATATGTTGCTTACTTTGAGTTATATATTAGTTAGCATATGGCTTATTGGCCACTGATGTACAAGGGAGGTGATGAAGCACTCTCTGTTGGATGAGAAGGGAGACCAAGGTACTGCACAATTCTAGCAGTGCTGACAGAGTTTGCTCACTGGGTCTGCTGAGATTCTAAAGCAGTAAGAGACATCACAACCCCATGCAAGGAGCAACAACATTGCTTCCCAGAGCTGCTGCTGCTGCTGCTGCTGCTGCTGCTGTGGTGACTGCATGGGTCACTTAAAACCCCAACATCGTTGCATCCACTGCTCTAATGACTCTTTCTTGCCCTTGAAGGCAGTGTGATAACAAAAATGGGCATTATTTCATCTACAGAACCAAACTACGCATCTACGTCTACCGTTATCCCTAAGACCCGCCTTGCATTATTAGATCTATATGCACGTGTATTAATAATAACAATTGTACTTGCAATTAATTTTAATGCCCACCATCAATCATTCTTAGGATTCAATCTGATGCACAGCCAGAGGGAAGGGACGCGTGCACTGAATTTCTTTTTTAACCCCTTCCTTTTTTTGTCTGCCAACACTGGATTTACATTGAACGATAAACTGCTGCAGCCAGACCCAAAGCGTTAAATTTGCCCTCACAGGGAGACTGGGAGTCATCAAACCCTAAAATATCAATAAGTAAATAGAGGAGAACAATGTCCTCCCCTCCCTCACGTGACTGATGTTACTAGTGGAATTAGGAATTAACGACAAGATTAAAGCCACCATTTTAATTCATCAGACAAAGCTGGTTATCCCATACAGCCATCGTAAGCAGGTGGCCAGCTTGCTGGCTACCATGGACACAACGGCCAGTATAATGCAAAGTGGACCAGGAGGTAATAATTCAGCCGATAACCCCTGACACACTTATTCAGTTGCTAATTCGCTCTGCGTGCAGGAGCTGTAACCGGCGTTTAAAGATGTGCTATGATATTTAAAGCCTAATTTATTCTCTTTATTAAAAATGATATCAAACGATATTTCACTCTCCCTTTTGGTGAAGATTAACTGTTTATGATCCCTGTGTATTATGTGGGGCCATAACCATTATTCAAGTCAACTGTTTGGCTGGGGCATCTGAGGCCCCTTTAGACTCAGCACTTGGTGGTTATTTGTTACAGCAAAGGAGGTACCGTGGCAGGAAACAGCTTCAGTTCTGAATCAGCTTTATGCCAAGTATTAAAGACATTTATTTGAACTTGATTATCTACAATGACCTTTATATTTTGATGCCTTCTATCAGAGGTAGAGATGTATTTTCAAATCCAAGTGCACAAGATTTGTTGTCAAATTTATTTCACACCCACTCTTTCACAACTGATTTCTTCCTAGAATGACTATATTAGATCCCAATCCAATCTGCTACACTTCCCAGGTGTCCAAACGTTCAGCACCTTGTAAAGAATTCCTCAGTGTGCTGAAGCTCTGGAACAACAGGAAGGTTGCGACTGCTCCCTCCTTGGAAGTGCTCAAGACCAGCTTGGATGGGACTCTGGGCAACCTGGTCTGGTGAGAGGTGTCACTGCCCATGGCAGGGGGTTGGGAGTAGATGGTCTCTGAGATCCAGCCTAAACCATTCTGTGGTTCTATGCATCTTTGTTGTGATCTGGTTTCAAATACCATGGTTGAGATACATCATCCAATACACCCCACCAAGTCCTGGATGTTCCACTGGGGACAGTGTTCCCAGTTTCCCTGAGGAATAGATAATTTTTTTCTCCTCTGGTTTGTCTGGTACGTTTCCTCACCCTGCTCATCTGCTTTAGCCTACCAAGACCTGCTGATCCTGCAGGTAGTCCATGGGTACCCTGAACTAGCCCAGCTGAAAGGAGTCATAAAAGTCAATAAACATGCGTAGAATACCATTGTGGTGGCTGGGGAATTTCTAGGCAAACAAAGCTATTTTGTTTGGTAGCTTGTAGTTAATTAAATAGCATTATTAAAGCAGGTCCCTCCTGTTAAGGAGGTGAAGTTTGAAATAACAAAATGGAATTAATGGAGAAATAATAATAAACTGCCATTCTAGAACACGCTTGAAGAGAAAGGAAGGGATGTTGTGAAGACAGACACCACTACCTGTGAGGCTGAAACAGAACACAGCCTCCCACAAACTTCCTCTGCAACGGAAATAGGGTGTTAATGGAACACGACTGCAAGGTGGAGTAGTGAGTGGGATGAGATATTCAGACTCCAATTTAGACACAATCACAGAAGCTGTAAGTGTCTGAGACACTCTTTGCCTTGATCCTGGTCTACAGGATTTCAGAGATTGCTTCTAGCTGCTCATGATTTGAGAGCACTACAATAGTTAAACTGCATCCAACTCCCCATGCTGCCTTTTCATTCAGTTTTGTCTCTGTATTTTCTAGATTTAACCCGCAGACAGTGCTTTGCTTTTTATTTGTTTGCCATAAAACCCCATCGGCTCTGGAGGGGCTTTTCATAAAAGGTGCAGATGCTAAGAGCTGCCAGGAAGCAGCAAAGCTGGCTCTGAGGGAGCACACAGCTCCATCCCACACCACGACAAATCTGGAATAACTGCTAAGATGCTTCAGGGAGCAGAATTTGGGCCAGCAACTGGAAACAATAGAACAGTATGTAAGATGGAAACTAATGGCTCTTGCACCTCCATGGACATTGCGTGGATTCACATAGCTGTGGAGCAACTCTGGCCTCCATCGGCCTACAGATGATCCTAATTCAGAGTTAGGGAAAAAGCAGGCAAGCAAATGAGTCAGCAAACAAGAGCCCTCCGCATTCTCCATCACTCTTCCTGATAAGAGTAGTCAGAGCAACACCAGTCAAAAAAGTTCATTAAGGAGCCTGTAGGTACATAACACAAACCTCATGTTAGTGATGGTAAATTTGGATCTATGGTGTAGCCCTATTATTGAGGTTCCCTCTCTCATTTTCTCTTCTCACTTGTACATGTGTAGCTACCTGAACCCACAAAGTCACCTGCACCCCCACTTCAGGTGCATCTTTGCACAGCCAAGCCACCCAGATGAATAACCCCCTCAGTTCTTGCTGCTGAAAGTGACTGAACAAAAGCAGTTTCTCCTCTCATGCAGGCAGACATTTGATGCTGGGAATACCAAGAGATTCAGTTTGAGACCAGAAGATGAAAATAGGCCCCTCCCACTCATCACCTCTAAAGAAGGGAGGGATCTTGCTGGAGCTCCTGAGACAAAGGGATTGTGGTCAATGGTCTGCAGTTGGGGATATGAGCTTAGGTCTTTCTTGGACCCTGTCCTCCAACTCCCAGTCTGTGAAAAGGGGAGAAGTGCACTTTCCTGAGAGTGTGATGGCTTATCTTGGAAAGCGACAGAGATAAATAGATTAAAACTGTGCTGGTGGAGAGCACGGAGAAGAGGGTCATGCGACAGCCTATTCAGACAGTTCCTATTATTAATATGTAAAGCTGTCATACTTCATAAGATCACATCCAATGTAATCAAGAGGATTTAGTTCACTAATATAGCAGCAGTCACACTAGATAAGATTGCTTATAGGGATAAGAGTGTACATTTGTCGCTCCATTTTAATTAAAAAAAACCTTAATAAAAGGTTGTAATGATAAACTGATAAGCAATTGCATTCTCCCCTTCTCCCAGTAGGTTACCACACAAAACTCATATTGCAATTAGAAACCTCCCATAAGACACCATAGGACATGCATCAATGTTGGCTCAGCAGCAGAGAGTTCCTGGTCACCCCAGTTTGTCTGCTCATTTTGCTGCTAACTAGATTCTTTTTTTTTTGGTCCCCCCACCTTGATTCACAAATTATTTTTGCCAGACAGAGAACAACCCAGAGCGAATTTATTTAACACATCCCGGTGTTATGACTAAGTGGGAAGAAAATCCTCTCTCTGAAGAAAAACTAATTGAAAATGGAAGTAATTCCAGCCCTGCCGCATGTTCCCCACTGGAAAGTAGAGGCTCTCTCAGTAGTAGCACCTCAGCTAAACATTCCCTCTTGTTTAGCTCCCTTTTTTGGGAGACAAATTCTAAAATGGTGTGATGCAGAGCTCCAGCCTGGTTGGATGAGAGCTGCACGTCGATTTATACATATGAGCGTATACGTTCCTGTAGCAGCGTGAAGAGCCATGCTGCTATTGAAATTTCAGATCATTCTGCAGCTGCAAACTGTAATAGCAGTAATAATAAAGCAGAAGCTGTGCTATCCATTAAAAAGAACCCCAGACACTCCAGCATGTTTGTTTTGTTTCTGATTTTAAATGTTCAGCGCCAGCTGAACTTCTTGTTCACGAGTCATTAGAAGCGTCCTGTATCTTTTCATATGGGCAGCCTGCTGTGAGTAGCCAGAGCTAAAGGCACAAGCTGGGAGGGCGACAAACCCTAAGCTGTCCACTTGGTTTGGTGACTGCCTTAGTCTGAGGTTTGCAGTTCTCTCCACCTTTCTGAGCATCAGCTACTCAGTGGGCAGGATAAGATTTTTAAGACCATTGAGCCCAACCATGAACCAAACTGAGCCCAAGGCCATCCCTAACCCCTGTCCCTAAGCTCCACACCTACACAATTTTGAAATACATCCAGGAATAGCGATTCAGACCCCTCCCTGGGCAGCTTGTTCCAAGGTCTGATGACCCTTTCAATGAAGAGGTTTTTCCTCAGGCCACCCTAAACTTTCCCTGGGGCAACCTGAGGTCATTTCCTCTTGTCTTATTGTTTGTTCTTGGTGAGAAGAGATAATCACTTGCTTCTCTACAACCTCCTTTAGAGTAGTGCTAGACAGCACTACCCTTCAGACCCTTTTCTTTGTATTAACCAGCTCCTTCAGCTGCTTCTCATAAGGTTTGTTCTCCAGACCCTTCACCAACCTTGTTGTCCTTCTTTGAACCTGGTTGAGCACCTCAGTGTCTTCCTGTATTGGGGATGATGGTGCCTTCCACACCTTGTTAAGATGCTTTTCTACTGATAAAGTGCTGGAAACTTTAGACATGAGATGTCTCTGGGGATTGCCAGCCACAGAAGCTGGAGGATCCTGCTGACACGCAGCAGCTGTGTGTCACTGCTGGGATGCAGCCCTAGTATGAGCTGCAGCACAGGGAGAGTTTCTGAGTTCTGTTGCAGGAGGCTCTGAGCTCCCATGAAGACAGATAAGTCCAAATTCAAACTCCTGAAACACTTATCTGATAGATATAGAAATTATTTGTTTCAAGTCACAAGTGCTGGTGTGCTTGATGCAAGATGGAGCCTCCCAAGATGAGCTGTGGGTTAAAGTAGCTGTGACCATGCAAAGCCCAGAGTGACCTCGGCTGCTCCCCTTCAGCAAAGAAAGCAGCTACTGCCTTTAGCATGGCATGGCTTTGCAGCTCTAATGGAAGGATTTCACTGCCTCACAAGGTCTCACATTAAGCTTCATTACTCAGACTGAGGAGACACATGTGCGATGGCTTGTGCAGCAAGCCTAGGTGCTTTTCAAAAGTCCATGGGAGAAGGAAGATTTCACTCCAGGTTACTCAAGAAACCTCATGCTGGAAGGAGGCACTGGAGACTGACCTTTCTGTTATGCCTAAATCCCATAAATAAGGACAGTGCAAGCAAACCACGTTGCCACTATTGCAATTTAAACACCCAATTGCACGTTTCAGCAGTGGGAAGCAGCCAAGGCCCCACTGCGTGATCCAGCACTAAGGGTTCAGCATCATTCTCAATGCCATCTCCTGCAATGCTGGGCAATGAACTGAGTAGGGTCAACCAAAACAGCACAGTGGGATCTGTGAACCTGAGCAGAACACTGTATCCTATAAGATGATAGAAATATAATTCATCAATAATATTTTCTTGCTTGTCTCTTTCTGGTTTGATTTTTATTTCGAATTGTGCCAAATTACCACAATAATGGCTATGTTGAATTTGCTTTTTTTATCTCTACTTTTCAGTGAATCTGAACGCTCAACTCTGGCAGGGCTTAACTTTGTGTATGAAGGGGGGTGGGGTGGAAAAAATCCTGGTAAATATGTTGTTACTGATTTAAAAATCTATTTGTTCAGTAATTTCTGCTGGAGCCATCATTATCTTGCCAAAGCAGCTGTTGGAATATTAACTAGACGCAGCAGTAACAAGTGGAATATAATTAGCACTCCTTGTTCCAGTGAATTTTCAGTTTTAACTAGGAACAATTTGCAATGAATCTCTGCGCTGTTGTAATTAACTTAACTAATGCACCACACATACCGACGACTGTACCGAGTACTGTAGGAAATCACCGAGGGGGCTGCGGGTGGGGCAGAGCGATTGCCTCATTGTGGCCAGTTACTACACACCAAGAACCCGCCTCCTTGCTCTGCAGTGCCTTGTCTGCGCTTAAAGACTGGCAGCGGATAGCTGAGAAGCCATAAAAAGGAAATACAAGGGGATGCTAACACCTCACACTAACTTTTTTGGGTGTATTTTTGCAGCATGCACTTTCACTATACAAATTATTTCCCAAGCACTGAGACTAAAATGGGCATAAAACTGAAGGAAGTGAGTTTTCCCAGGAAAAGCTGCTCCAGAAGTTCCATCCTACTCAGCCATGTGTACCATTCACTTACACTGCTCCCAACAGCTCTTGGCAGCCACTGGTACAAGCCAGAGCAGCCAGGGAAGATGCTGTAATGAAATGAGTGATTATTCCTGCTGTGGTACTCACCATCACACTGGTCATGGCAGGCTCTGGTCCTGACCTCCCTTCTTCAGCAAGACCCATCTCTCTCTCTCACTTGCTCTTACTCAGGGGATTAACATGAAACCAGAGTCCCACAGTACTTCTGTGATGGGAAAATTCTTCACAGGGCTTTATCAGCCCTGAAATCCCACAGGACCATACCCTTGGCTGCATCAGCTGGCATTTAACACCCATGAACTCATCCAAGCACCTTCTCCACACCCGAGAAACATCTCCACTATCTTCAAACAACATGAACTTGTCTTGCCCTCCTTGCCAAAGCAAAACTCTGAAGAAAAGAGCAGCAAACAGACAGAAGTTGTTTCTGAGCTGCTCCTTCCCTTGTTACCTTTGGAAGCCTCGTTGTTGTTTAAGGAGCTTCATTATTTCAGCCTCTTGAACTGATGTTTGTCCTAACAAATCTCCTGAAATAATGGCCAGTCTGCGTGCGCAGGACTTTTGAATCAGGCCAAGTGGATCAGATCTGAGGAGTCACATCGATCCAGCAATTTTTCTTTAAATACTTAGTGTGCTGGGAAGAGGAAGTAAGTGTTACAACCCTGACAGTGTAAAAATGAAACAGAAATGGAAAAATAAATGAAATAAAATAGAAAATCTGCTAATTTTGCAACCAATCGGGGTGCTACAAATAGCAAACCAAGCTGGTACTTAGTCACCAATATAGAGAATAAAGATTAAAATGAAGCAAGAAATGGGGTGGGGACTGTAAAGAGCTGCTTTCATGTCTATAAATACTCTCTTTTGCCTGTGCTTCTGCAACAGAAGGGAGCTGGGAGTTGGTCCATCTTTTGGACACCTTGCAGAGGAAGGAACGTGCCGATGTGCTCAACAAAGCTTCAAAAGATGAGACACAGAAGCTATAGCTCCAGAAAGACTGCTGCAGCTTCTTTAGATCAGGTGTGAGCTTCCAAAACACAAAGAAAAATCCCGCAACCTAAAACTACTGCAAGAAAAACTCCTTTTTTTTGGTGCAGGAGACCACAGTAAAGGGAAAGAAGATGGCAAAGGGAAAATGTACTAAGTCACACTGTTGCAAAACACAGTCCTTGACATCCTGAAATGCCAGTGATTGGGATTCTCTCCCACTCTGTACAAAGCATCTCTTGGTGCTTCAGTGTCTTTTCCCATTAAGATCCCACATGCGTGGCTATTCGTCCCCTCAGCACACAGGAGCCAGATTGTTTGCCGAAGTGATAGATGAAAAATTCATTCTGTTTTGAAGATGTTTAAACATTCAAAACAGAAGAGTGTAACTGGCTGCTGGGTAGTTGCTCTCCAGCTCAGGAGTCTCTAAGGTTCAGGCTGCAAATTCCAAACCCTACTTGCGGTCAAATAAAATCATCAGAAATTTGACTCAGATGTTTGGGGATTTTTTGCTTTGTTTTTAATACAGATTTTTTGGTTTATAAATCCATCTATGCTGCAGCATTTTCCAATTCATTCTCTTGAGCTTGGCCAGGGCTGCTGTACATAAAGTAATGAAAATCTTAAGGAATCCAAAGGGAAACAGCTTCCTGTGCTTGTGTGTGTGTGTGTGTGTTTGTGTACACTGTACACATACAGATATTGTTTTGAAAAGTGAATTGACAGACACCCCTATGAGATCATGATCACGGGATGAATTTCCTACCCTGGTTTTTTTTTTTTTTGGTGCAACACAAATAAATCAAGACATTTATGATACAGAGTTAAAAGATTGGAGGCTCTAACCCTTCCACAGCCGGTACGTCGCTGCATACACACACAAAGCCATGGAGAAAACCACACTGCTTCCTCAGCAGATACATATTCCACCCCTGTGAAAATGGTGTAATCTGTTTTCTCTGTGATTGGGATTCATGATGTCAGGGATGCTGATGGCAGTGTCAAGAAATCAGCTGAGCGGCCGGGAAAGGCGTTTGACTTCTTTTTTATTCTTCCTGCTTTCTGGTTTTCAATCCCCAGTTTAATCCGCACCGACCATCTCACCAGTACAAACCAGCCCCATCTCCTGACACAGAAACAGCAAACGCTCTTCTCTATTGTCAGCCATTGCTGTCCGAGGCCAAAAGAAAGAGGTCACCCATAATAATAAGGTCAACCATCACCATGGTATCTGAGCACCATTTGATTTAAAGAATGCTGTAAGGGTCTATGCAAAATGTAGAGGCAGCAAAAGAAAAGCACTCAGAGAAACTTCAGAAATAATTGCTGTGCAATTAAGCCATGCCACCAAATGAATATTTCGGATTGGAATTCATAAGCAGAGAGGTTGCCTGTATTATAAAAGTTAGAGGCGTTTTTGGCTTGGTTAGGCTTTTAGATGCAACTCAGCAGCCAAACAGGCAGAAATCAATGGATTTATATCAGTAAAAATCCTCTCTGACAGGAAAGTCTTGCTCACAAGCACATACTTGTGCCCAGCAGCAGCTCTGAAGCCTCTGACACTAATGGGTGACCAGCACCCCTCACAATCAAGTTCTGGAGCTGAATTATTTCTGAACCAAGGGAATGGAAGGCAAGGAGGGAAGATAGAACTGCCATGCTTTTGGAACAGCCCTTTCACAACCCTCCCAGCATCTGCAGCAGGCAACAACACCTTCAGTTTAGTTCCTTCCAGTGTCACCATTTAAACACACATGGGAACCAGCACCGATGTGATTCCTTTCTGTTGCTGATGTCTCGTTTAACAGCATCTTTGTTTCCACGCCATTGGAGCAGGCGCAGAACTACTACCATCCCAATGCAACCACCACAGGGGCCAGCACCAGAGGATCTTTGTAGCAGGCAATTTGCAGGTTAAAGCTGCCCAACCCCATCGGGAAACTGTTAGTTGAATGCCTTGAATTAAAAAAAGATGGTATTTCTGCTAAAAATAGAAAGGCAAAAGGGAAGGTCTTTGATCCATCCTTCTATAGCCACTGTCTATCTAAAGCCTATTTGAACCCTCAGCATCTTCTCCCAACCCAACACAGAGCAGGGATGGGCTCTGCTCTCACAGCAGCCCCAGTGAAACCAGCTGGGTTTAAGCACAGGTTTAAAATTAAAATTCATCGCGTTTTGTTTGGACACTTCAATGATTAAATGTTTGGGTGACGGCGATCGATTCTGTCAGCACTGGTAGTGGTGGGGTCGATCTCAAAAAACACTGAAGGATTATGAGCACAAAGTAAAAAGAAAAAAACTGCCCTCTCAAAAATTTGTTTTGAGAAGCACAGGAGGAGCAGATTTCAGAGGCAGCTTTTCCCAGACCTGCAGCAGCAGGAGTGTCTTGAGGGAAGACATGGCTGTTTTATCTACTTGAGGTGAGGATTTATTTTCTAGAGGGCAAAAGGACCTCTAGGGAAGGCCGTTTTGGTCATTAATGTAGGTTTAGCAGGCAGCTTTGCTGTTATGAAGCTGTAAACACATTTAAAACACTCATGATTGAAATTCGGGGCCAATGCTCCCCTGGTCAGGCTGTGGTCCAAGCTGAAGGCAAAAATGAGCATGGGGCAGCTCTGTTGCCTTTTTATGATCCCCCTCCGTACAGTAGCAGATGATGTTTATTATGAAATATTATGATTTAAGCTACTAGGGTAGTTCATGAAAAATGACCCCTGTAACCACTGCCTGGGAAGCTGCATTGGGTAAATTAGTGCACGCCTTAACGGGATCCTCCTCGCCGTGCGCTGTACGTTACCCTAAATGGGCCTAAACGGACAGTTCAGCAGCCTATATATAAAATCTTTAAATGATTGTCCTATTAAAGACTTTTATTGGAGCGGTTTGGTTTTGTGCTGCATCATTTATGCAAATGAGAGACAACCTGAAGTTACTGTTACTTTTAGACAAAGTGCAAATAAGCTTTTCATTGCATATTAATGAATCGCTAATGCCACGGCTCTTCCACATGCCACCTTATGCAGATTAATGTAATGCTGTTTGCACAGTTGTATAACTCAAACTTTTTTCATTTTGAAGCTCCTAGAGGAAGATTTCAAAACAAAACCAAGCCTGGTGCCCTACAAGTTCAAACAAACCCTACAGAAAAGGGTTTATTCTCCCTACAGAAATGTAGAATTGATGCCGCAGGCCTGGCAAACGGAATCTTGTGTTGACTATATTGGAGTTGGATTTTATGACTTCAGCACAAAACTTGGAAGACCCAAATTATGAGTCAAAACAGCATTTACAAACAGACTAAATGCCATCCATATTTGAGCTAGAACAGAACTCCCCATCCATGTCTGAGGTAGAACAGACTGAACCCATCCATGTTGGAGGTAATTCTTAATGTTAAGCACATGTGAACCACACTGCTTGCCCCGATGCATGTTTCAGTGCCTCTCACAAGGAAAAATCTTCTTGATTCAGGATTTTAGAGAGTACATCTCAACTTTGGATCCAGTCTTGCAACTCACTACTCTTAACTCATGCCAGGAAAAATCCCTGTGACACAGGAGCCCTTGTGTTTGTGCAAATTCCTCAGCTGTTGCAGTCAAAACTGCAAACAGAAGTGCAAATGCTCACTGGCTCTAATGGGCACGATATCAGGTCCACAGGAAAAATTACAGATCATATAAGTGATCAATAATGACTGCAATTTTTTAAGTTACAGCATTATTGCAAACAAGGACCTGCTTCCAACTGTAGGGAACACTCACACGATTCCAGAAAAGTCATAGCACACTTTTGAGTAGATTCAGCAAATTCAATTCCAGAAAAGAATCAACAAAACTGCTTGATGGATCTTAATTTTGTTAGATTTCTTGTTGTGCTTTCCTGCTACCCGATACAACAGCCAGGAAGTCACTAATAGAAGTTATCCTCATAAAGCCATCTGGCTCCCTTCTTGCAGGGACTCACATAGAAACAAGCATTTCTTCTGCCATCACCATAATAAAGACAAAGCATTGGGTTACAGGATAAAAGAGGAGAGATTTAGGTTAGACTTTCAGAAGAAATTCCTCCCTGTGAGGGTGCTGAAGCCCAGGGAGATTGTGGCTGCTCCATCCCTGGAAGTGTTCAAGACTGGGTTAGATGGGACTCTGGGCAAACTGGTCTGTTGAGAGGTGTCACTGCCTGTGGATGGGGTTGGAATTAGATGATCTCTTAGGTCTCTTCCAATGTAAGCTGTTCTCTGATTAAAAGGCAGACTGCCTACAAAGCAATCTGAGCACCTTAACAGCAAAACTTCATAGCTTTCTATTACCCCCATTCCCACTGACATCATCCTGGGGCTGACAAAAAGCAGAAGCCACAAGATTCAGCCAGACAAGTGAGGTGAGATGCCTGCTGCTCCACTGCCAGCTTCTGCAGCTGCCCACTTCACCTCAAACGCTCAGACATCCATATTTACCCGAGATCATCACAACTGCTTCCCAGCCATTACCAGCCCTTCAGTAAATAACAAGGATGCTGTCTGAACGCATAACCTACAAATGCTCAAATACATAATTAATGCGGGTTTACCCTTGAGAGCTATTGCTGGTCTCCTGGGTAAGTAATAGGTCTTTTATTGTTTAGACTTAAAGATCTCTTGAGCCTCTTTTAGGGACGTGCTTTGAGCAGCTAAGGGAAGTAAAAAAAAACACAACTGTGCACAAGAAATCTATAGGTGACTCAACTGGCAGGAAACCAAAGCTACTGTTTGCTTCGCCCTGGCAGGTCTTCACTGAAGACTGAACAATGAAATTGTCTGCTTCTCCTCTTCCAGAATATGAAGAATTTGAGTGAAGGATGAAGGTGCAGGCCTGACCTTACCCTGGGGAGGATTCTGTCCAGCTGCTGCCTTCCCATGAGCTAGCTGGGAGCTTGAAGAATGGCTTACAAACAGCCCCACAAGCAAGGAGGAGGCTCTTAGGGTTCAGACATCGGTGAGCTTGAAGGAAAGGTGCATTTGACCCCACAATGTCAAGATAAAAGGGTATTTCTATTTCTTTGCTAATTTTGAGGAGTGTCCAAGCCTTTCACCATCCTGATCTGGATAAAATTCCTCTTTGGCATCTGCACAAACCATTTCTAAACAGCTCTGTGAAGCCATCAGCAACCTTCTCTAGATGGTCTGGGTAACCATGTTTGAATTAACACAAAGTGACATCAAGCAATGGTACCTTCATTGGTGGTTCCTTAACACGATCCTAGAAACCCCAAACAGGTACCCCTGGTACCCTGTAACAGCCATTACTGATACCCTATTGAACATTTTCCTGTCTCATACACATACAAACTCAACATTCTTTATTTCCAAGGCAGGAAATATGTGGCAGCATCCCCCCAGGGATGGGCACACTTATGCTTCAAGGTGTCTGCTGGAAAAATTCTCCTTCTCAAAGGATGCTAAAGACACTTTAGGGCCTTCTTCAGCTACATCTGTGCAGGGATGAGCATGTGTGTCCACACAGCAGCTTGGGGCTGTCAGTGTGGCCCTGGGGATTTACACTCAGCTCATACTTGCTTCAATCTCTGTTGAAGGCTGCAACCGTCAATTTAGGAACAGTGTTTGCAAACAGGGGCAACACGGGGTAGATTCTGGCTCTCGCCATAGGCTCATGCAATAATTACCATTAGTATTAATGAATTTATAAGGGACCACTGATGGGGAGTATGCCCCAGCGTATTGAATTCGGAAATACAGACTGCAATGCTGCAGACAAATACCTGACACAAACGGAATCCGGGTCTTTCTAACACTGGAATAATCCTGAGGGGGTCAACTGCTGTTTTCAAATACAGAGAGCATTTGCTTTTGCGTTTCTTTTCAGAAGCAATCAGTTTAGATCTGCATCGTTCCTTCAGTCGGGCTCTTTTTATGTTTAAGCCACAACATTATTACAGGCTGACTTTATGGGTAAAGTGTCGAAGAAGAACAATACGAGCATCCTCCTGACAAAGGCGTGCAGCGTTTTACGCTGCATAATGAATGTGTCCCTGTATCAATGCGAACCACACAAATGGCAATAATTTAACACTGAATATTTTTTCCTGCCTTTAATTAAAATAAACTAATAAAGATTTCAGAGATGCATTTGCTTTAATAGAATGCAGAGTTATAATTGGTGACCTATTTTAAGCAATTTAATTTCCCACGACCTGTTTTCCAAATTAACATAGTAATAGAAGGATGTTTATTGTGTTTGGGAATATAAGTTTCTCCTTCAAAGATGTCATATGCCTTTGTGATTTAATTTAAAGGTGTGTTCTTTTATTAAAATGTTCATATAAAGAGCTTGTAAATTATGTAAATGTTTCTTTTTATGGCATTTAATGAGACTAGAATTTTAAATCAAAGCACAATCAAACAAAATAAACAAGGACAGGGCAAAGATTCATAAGATCACTTTAAAAATCCCCCACTACATCATCTAGGTCGTACCAAATTCACTTGAACCCCCTGTTTTTAATTAGAGAATCCATGAGAATACTTCCCCCAACTACCTTAGTCCAGTTCTGTTTGTAGTTCACACCAACACACCCTCACACGAGATTAGGTATTTTCCACACACAGGCTCAACCTGCAGCTGTGTAGGGGTGGCCCTTTGTGGAATCTCATTAAACCCTTGTGGCATTGTGTGTGCCAAGGGCTGATTAGGTGTTATTTAAAAGGGGGGAAAAAAGAAAAGAAGCTATTCCCTTGGGTGATTTTGAGGCACCTGAATTATTCACAAGTTGCACAGGGGGCCATTTCCTGGCCCCCCGGAACACTGAACGCAGCTGAGAGCAAGTTCCATCCTCTGTTAGGATGGAACAGTTGGGGCTGAGTTTTGAACACTAAATCCCTCACCTTTAAAGAACGATGAACAAATGACTCATGGATTTGGGAAAAACAACCCCCAACAAATTAGTTTATTTATTTTTGTTTACTTTAGTGAGCATTTTCATTTTCCCTTGATCCTTACTCAACTTAAGGGTGAATTGCCTGATAAAATGGTGACTGATACCCTTCAGACTGCCACAGCAGAGGACAGGGGAGCAAAGATTCTGCAGGGACCTGGGGAAGCCACTGTGCCCCTTTTGCTTAGGGCAACTGACACCTCCATCCAGGTAAGGGACCCAAAGCGAGCATCATATAAAGATGTGTCCTGCATGTGTTATGCCACAGGTAATCCTGCTTTTCATTATGGGATTAGGGACCAGCCATTTACAACACCTCCAGTCAGTTCGGGGCAGGATGACATAAGATTAAGGCCAAAGTATTTTATGAAAACAGAAAAAAGTCCATTTATTTTCTTGTCATAGCATAGGTGGGATTGCATTGCTAAGCCATAGGAAGCAGTGGAATAGGAGCAGAACAGGGTTAATGAAATATTTCACCTCAGTATCAAAGCAGTTCTAATGTTTGTTATTTTAGTTATTTTACCATGTTGAAAAGTTGTCGGTCAACATCCTCTTCTGGGAAAATGAGCAACTCCCCAGTTCTTCCTATAGCTCAAGAGTTTCACTCATTACAGACATTCACAAATGCATCCCTATGTGTTTGTGCACACTGTGATTCTTCTGCTTAATACAGTCCCCTAACCAAGGCCACCTTACACCCTTACACCACAGGTCTGTAAATGTGCAGAAAATCTGCAATACCCCAAACCATCACAGTCACAGCTCATTTAAAGTCTCGTTCACTCTCCATAAGACTCCATCATCTGAAAAGTCAGAAGAGAAGGAAAAAAAACACAAACCTCCTCAAAAGAGACTCTTTAATATCCTACAGTTTCACATTGCCTGCCTGAAAATCTCTCCGGCACTGTGCTCCTCCAAAATCACTCATGAAATGCTGGGGACAGCAGAGGCACATGTTTAACAAGAAGGAACTCCTATCAAGGTGGCTGTGCCACCGTGAATATGCAGAGTAGCTGAGTGACTTTAACAAGGGGTCAACCACTTGGCTGGATCTCTTGGTGACAAGCAGGACAGCAACACCCAGACAGATGACAGCCTCATCCTCCAGCTTGTCTCAGTTTTGTTAGGGCTCAGGCAGCCACGTGGATTTATTTTAGTGGTGCATCCCCACAGCAGAGGAGATGCTCTCTAGCAGCTCATTACAGCCCCATCTGTTAAAAATTTACAGCTAAAGTCTCTTAGAACATGGGCTGTTATAGGTAGGGGAGAAACATTTGTCCCTGCTTAGGAGATCTCGTCACGGCTCTTTTCATGATCTTGCTGCCTGAGACATTTGGTTGGTGTTTTGGGGGGATTGGTATTAAAATTATCAGCGATTCATCCATCATTGATAAACATGATGTGATGCTCAATAAACATGCTTCAGCAGCAATAACTCTATGTTATGTATAGATAGACAGATGAATGTGTCCTTTGTGCATTCCAAGCACAATTCCCCCAGAACATTCCAGGCTAGAAGGCTATTTTATGCTCAAATCCAAGTTTTGAACTATGACATGTTTTAAAATGTGATAGTGATGTGTGAAAGTGTAGGATTTGAGAGCCAATGGAGCTGGGGTGCCCAGTTGGACCACTTGGCCAGATACCCCTGTCTCAGATCTTGAAAGGAAAAGGTCAAAACCCTCACTATAAGAAAGTCACACCTTGTTATACCACTTGCTCCCTGTAGCCTTACTGAAGCATCAAATGGATGAAGGATCTGCCAGGAAGAATCAAGAAAGAATGAATAAAACGGCTTTTGGTAGAAACAGCAAGACCAAATCTGTCTTTTCCTAAGGTCAACCAAGGCTGTTGAGTTGAAACCCCCATCCGTCCAGACACCTAAAGCACCCACTGTCTCAGGGCTTAAACACATCCCTTAACCGCAGTTCATGCAAACACTGAACCCAGCAAGCAGGCTCAGAAAAAGCCATGTTGGTTTGACCCACGTCCCTCCCTGATGAGATTCAGTGTGCCCTCCCCACTCCAGACACCCCAGCAACTCCAGTCAGAGAGCAGGAGAAACAGTGAGGAAAAGCATTAAAACAGACAATAAAAAGAACACTTCAGAAACCTACCCATCAGGGATCTTTTAAAAGCATTGATTTCTGGGTTTTGAGAGAAAAAAGGAAGAGAATAATGTTTCAAGAGAAAAATAACAGCCCCCAAAACGCAGACTTCAACCTGCCTAAATTTCCTGTTGTCTACAGGAGCAGCAGTCCCAGCTCACTGTTTCACACCTCTACTGTTGGATCCAACCCCAGCGTGGGTTCCACAGGGACACTGCTCCAGTACAAACCCACCCTCTTAATGCCATTGCACTTGTGGGGGTCTAAAGGCCCAGCTCTGCTCTCACATTGATTCTAGCCCCAGGGTGATTCATCTGTACCAGTCAAGCACCCACCGACAGAAACAACCCCTTGTGGAAGCAAATCCCAGACCCTCCATTTCCTTTTTACTTTATTTTTAAAGGCCCTGAAATGAAAGTGGGAGGAGGGGAACCATCAGAAGATCTCTGCACATCCCCTTTATTCCAGGGGTAACAGGGAAAAAGCATTTTGCTGCTCCAGGGGTGCACAGTCAGTGATCTGAACAGCACATTATATAACGCTGCCGAATAAATGACAGACAGCCAGGTTTACAAGGCGACCCGAGAACATCAAAGTACCCTGGTGACGACACAAACCACGAGAGCACAGCTTGAGTGCTCTGGAATGGCCTCCTTGAGCCAGCCTGCCTCAGTTTAATCTATGCAAAGAGTTTATCTCACCCTATGACTCTCCTCCATTGGAAGGCTGATGCTTTTCTCATGTCTTCTTCCCTCTAGGTACCTGCTCATCCAATACCCAGTACCACTATTAACCCCTCAGATTGCTTGTTTTTAATTCAGTCTAACCCCCTTCCCACTCTTCTGCTCCTCTTTCAGTCCAGCAGGGAAAAAGCACTGCCCAAATAAATTATATCAGATCCTATATAGGACAAAAAAAAATTACTTCTGTGGTTACGGTCCTGGAATATCCACACAGCCCTGCCCTGACCTTACGTGCCTTTGGTTAAAGGGATGTTCCATTATTAATCCAGCTTAGAGCTGGATTAACTTTTAAAGATACAAAATGCCCACAAGCCAAGTAAGGTGATATATTTTTGGCTGGATGGCACTGGCAGGCTGCTGGGCAGAGTTAGTGAGCATCTAGAGCTCAAGAGTGGTGCTTTTAGATATAAATCCTGATGGAAAAAGATAAAAACCCCAACCAAACGATCCTAGAATAGATTACATAAGCATGTAACAGCCAGCAGGTCAGGCAGGACAGTCCACGTCCTCCAGATGCATTCATATCCTGTAGGAAATTCCCACTGCAGATTGAACCTGCCCAGTCTGGGAAGCAGAATCACATCCCAACCTGGCAACCTGGATGAAGAAATACAGAGAGAGGGGGGTGGGGGGAAAGGTAATTCAGAAGAGGAAAACAAAACCATGCTGAATAGAAAAACCTTCAAGGGCTGATGCAAAGCCCAGTGAAACTGATGTCAATGGGAGGGTTTTGTTTTCCTCTTTCAACAGACATGGGATCATGTCCCTGGAGAACACTTTCCAAATGTGGCTGCTCTAATGAAGCATCTAGGACCTGCATCTGGAGACTGAAAAAGTCACAGGGATTGCAGCCCTCCCAGGTAGACACTCTGCCTTGTTTGCTGTTTTACTGAACCTACCACAGGCTGGGTGCTCCTGGAATTGAGACCAGAGTAGCAGTAGCATAACTGGGAAAAGAGCAGAACACTGGTTGTCGCTAGGGAATGTGGATTTTCATAGTGTCTGCCCACCGAGAGCTGAACCGCCATCCTTAGGCATCCCGCTCACACCTGAAACAAAGCACTGGGGTTTGTAAACGCAGATAAGGTATTAACTTAGGCACCACAAGATACAGAGCACATCCTCTAAAACCAACTCCCACATACTTCCAGCGTGTCACCTCCCGTGATTCACGGTGCACATCGACATCCACAGATCGCTGCTGGCTGTAAAACCCAGATCCGTGTGTCTACTTTCACTGCTGCCCGCAGAAGGGATTTATGAGCAGGCTACCCGCTCGTGATGAGTGTAATGAGTGAGGAGCCGAGCAGAACACGAGAGAGAAGACGTTACAGCATATCTCTTCAGCTGCCCAATAAAACAGGAGCCACCGAGCTGCTACTGTTCTGCTCGTGGCAATAAAGTTCCCCGTTTGGCGTTAAAGGAAGGCGATTCTCACCAGTTTACCCCAATTACCATGTATCAAAAAATGGATAAGCAAAAAAATAGTCCCGATAACGAGAGAAATTACCTTTGCGTAAGTACCACATAAAAAGAAGCGGTTAAGATCTGCCATGAATTATTCAAGCAGCTCCAAATAGAAATCTCCGCAAATAGCAAGACAAGCTCTTTGCCTTCCCTGCGTGTCGCCTGCGTCCTGCTACAGCCCAGCAGCACATCCTGTCCTGGGAGAGGCGAGCAGGCGAGAGCCGCACGGCCTCGAGGAAATCCGAGGGCAAGCAGCAGCAGACAGGGCAGGACGCGCTCTTCCTCACCTTATGGATCACCTATAGGTGTCTATCGCCGTTTTGTGCAACTAGGAGCTTTTCAGCACATAATGCCTCTGCTGAAAGGCTACTGCTACACCCAGAGGGCTCAGCGGAAAATACTACGGCCTCGGGGAAGACTGGGACCCACGGCTAGAAATCAGGGCTGTGGAGCTGCAAGGGAATCTGCACTCTGGTGTAATGAAGAGAGAGTCTTCACTAAAATTACAATTCTGTTCCTGCAATACTGGTGGTAATTTAGAAGCTCTCAGAAAAAAATAAACACATCCTGGCTGCTGGCTATTGCTGGGTGAATCTTCATAACAGCGGTGCTGCACCACAGAGTGGGGAGTGGGGACTGCCATGAAGATGGTGGCTCTTGGGCTCACCTGCATTTTCCAGGACATAGTATGCAAGGGATACAGTAATGGTCAGTTTTACTGGTCTGGAGCTGCAGGGAGCAGAGCTGTTCTCCTTTAACTTGGGTCACTGTGTAACTGTGTCAATGCCTGATCAAACCAAATAGACCCAGTGCAGAGGCACTGCAGATCCATACTGCAGCCTTATACGTGAGCCTGGCTGAGCTGCACGGCTGTTCCGCAGCACCTCTCACATCCTTCCTTCTGCTTCTCTTCGTTCCTCATCCTCACCCTTAGCATTGCCTTTTCTTTCCCAGCTCTGCCCAGCGGCTTTCATGCAGTTCCCCAGGGTAGGAATAAAAATGGGGGATCTGTGCTACAGGGAGAAAGACGGGAATCAAGTTCCCTCCTTCTGATGGTACATGATTGCAGGGGGGGTGGCATACATGGAAATAGACATGAGGATTTATGTTATATCTGACCATAATATTGCAAATAGAAGTTCAGAATATTACAAAGCCAGTCTGCAGAAATGCCCTAAATGCAGGGGCGAAGTCACAAGCCTTTGCTCTCCCAGTCTTTATTTTCTTTGTTACTATCCCTTTCTCTTTTAAAAATCCCCTGTGTTCTGTTGCTTTGAAAGCAATGTACATTTGCATGTGCCCACCACTCCAGAGTGTCTCTGTGCCTTGCCCGAGGAGCATGTGCCGAGCTCGAGTCCCCACGGTGAGTGGCAGAATCTGCCATATGGAGGTCACCTTGTCCAGGTCCATAAATAGCTCGTTTTCCTAAGCAGGGAAGGGAAGGAGCTACTGAGAGTAATGAAAGAGGAGGGCAGCTCGCATCCGTGGCACTGATTGGTGCCAGGGTTACAACACACAGCGACTTGTCATGCCAGCAGCAGCGATACCGTCAATCTGCAGGCACAGAAGTCACCTAGTTCCACCGTGAAAACGTGTGCCAGCCAGTTTTTCATTTCAGTTCTCACACAGGGGTTTGGATGCCTTTCAGCAGCAGAGAACAGACACTTCAGGAAAGGTGTCCTTGGGGAGACGACAGCAGCCCCCACGCAAGGGGCTTTTGCTGCTTAAGGACACACACTGGGGTCTGCCAGGTGGGTCCCATGCGGTGGAGCACAGCCAGATAGAGATTTTGATGAGGTGAAGGAGCAGCATCAAGGAGGCACAGTCCAAGCACCCCGCTGCTGCTGATGGCAGAAGCACGACATTGATCAGGCACAACATAACAACCACCAGTCAGTCCTCCAGTCTGTGGCAAGGACTTCTTGTTCATGCACCCACAGCTGAAGGTGGAAAGATCAGGATCTGCACCTTGTACAACCGTTCTCTATACTTTGTTCTGCTTTTAAGGTATCAACAACGAGGAACATGCTATAACAGAACCATCTGACAGGCACCAAGGTGCTCAGCTAGCAGCTAGCTGATACCTTCATTTAAAAATAGGCTGGAGTATGTAATCTCCAGTGTGTGATCTCAGACTCACTTTCTGGTCCGTTCAAGTCTGTTGCCATGTTTCCCTTACAACACCCTATGAACCAACGGGAATGCAATGAAAATACTGCAAAAATAATGTTCCCAGGTAAATCACGAGGAAATTAAAGGAAGGTGGAACAGGAGGAGGAGGAGACAAAACTGGTTTTGTTGATTCTAATTCAAAACTATTTGGAGGTTCAACCATCTAAAGTCTAAATTAGTATCTCTTTTTGTCATAAAATATTTAGCAGGTAAGTCACATCGTGATGTAAGGCTGAAGGAGAGGACTAAGACCTTGACACACTCAGTTTGTCACTTCTTAAAGAGCTGCACCCAATAGCAAGCAAAGGGGTAACAGCAGCCATTCTCATGCTGGTGATGCCAGCCCTCTCTCCCCCTCCATCCTGCTAAAAATGATCCCCTCCCATTTGTCAGGATGGTAAGGGAAGAGCACTTATCCCTCCATGACATCTTTTTGCATCCCACAGGCTGCAAATCCCTGGTTTGATCTTGTTCAGTGTGGAACATCTGACATGCCTGTGATGGGGAGGCTTTAACCGCTCTCGTTCCTTCTTATGATACCCATGACTATAGGATTGGATGAAAGGGATGAACAGATGGATGGATCGCATATACACACAGTAAAGCCTTTATCCTGCGCTAGGTGTTGGTTTAAGTGATGCACAGTATTTTTAAATAGCCTCTTCTCTTTTTCCTTTCCCCTTCACAAGTTTTCCTCTATGTTCCTCCCCTCGGCAGTCTCTTCCCCCCTCTCCCATACACTTTGAGCCAGAGTCTTCATATACAAGAAAAAAAAAACCCCACCCACCATGAAGCAGCCCTAAGCCAGTGTTTCCTTTGTCCTTGCTCTTTAGAAGCCGTAGTAGCTGCTCAGATGAGGTAACGGGCCTCATAACACAAGAAGTATGTTTTTCAGAACTTAATGTCCTCTGCCACAGATGTCGTCTCTGCCAGAGGCTTATTAACACCTCAGAAGAGCAAAGCCCTGCCCACAAAGGGAAGGGAATCTAAAGAAGATACACAAACAAAGGAGGTGAATGTTAAAAGCAGCTAATGAGGGAGAAAAAAAGACCCCTAACTCTCCACCTTCCCATCATAGCACTTCAGAACAAGTAGCATTGCCAAGCACTAAAAACCTGGGGATTAAAGAGACAATTTAGGAAGACTTGATGTGGGGAAGGGAAATCTCCTGGAAGACATGAAAAGAACAGAGACTATCAGCACACATGTTTGGGGAGAAGAAAAAAAAAAAACCTAGGGAAAAATAAATAAATATATATCTAAACATGTATGGACAGCTCTGCAAGGACTAGCAGAACGCAACTCCCACATCACCAGGCACCTTTATTTCCTTGAACGGAAATTTCATTTTGAAAGGTTGTTGAATTTGGGGGGGGGGGGATTTCCAAGCACAAAGTGCTTTCACCATCCAAAAACACCAGAGATGTGCAAAGGGAGCCACTGGAAATACAGACCCACTTGTTTACAAACCTTTTCATTTGAAACCAATCCTCTCAGAAACACTGAGCGCTCAGAACATCCACTTCACTCACTGGAGCTACTTGATTTGGGAGCTCAGTGTCTTGATCTTCAAATGACTTTTTTCCCCTACACTTGGTCCTCTTCAGCAGCGAGGTTTGGTTTCCAAGGAAGGTCTGGGCACCTCAGTCAAGGTCATCCTCACACACAAGCTGGTTTGGGGAATAGACTGCTGTTCCTGGTCATCTCATGGGGCTCCCCACTACCTCATGCACTGGTATAGAGTTTCTTTTCCCTTTCTCTCCAGGGCAACCAAAAAATGATGAAGTGATGGAGATGCCTCTTTACCTTAGACAGGTGGTAAGGACCAGGATTATCTTGCTAGAGCAAGATCCTTGTTCAGATATATGTGTCACCAGCAGGAACACTGCAGAGCTCTGGGACCAGACTGCAGGGCAAGACCTCACGTATGAAAAATGGACAGGTAAGAAGTAATTACAAGGCCACAAAGATCACCAGGAGCAAACAATAAGTCAGGATGTTCAAAAGGGCACCATGACTGAGCTCAGCCGCAGCAAGGATGAGAAAATCAGCCCCTGAGATTGCTGCTATTTAAAGAATTGTTTCATATGGAAATGCACAACCCATAGAGGGATGAGCTGAGTGAACAACATAAGCAGAGCTAAAACTGCCTGGCATTTACCCCCAGCACCACACACAAGGGCTCTGGAGATCACAGAACACATCACAGGGGTTAGGAAAAATCAAGGGGCTAAAAGGATTCAGACAGCACTTAAGGCCAGTTGGACACTCCCTGCCCCCCCCACCCCCCCACCCCAGTGCTGCAAGAACTGGGTGGTAATTAAAGTCTTTCTAGTTAGTTAAGTTTCATTCACTTATTTAAGAGTAGGGAAACTTTTAGGAGGGGTCTCACACTCCCTCCCTTTGCATGAATAATTTTGTTAATTAAACAGAAGTTATCCTGAACTGCTCCAGACCTGCAGTGAGCATCGAACTGCCCAGCCCTTGGAAAAAGCTGTACCTTTGAAATGTCACCATCAAACGTCAGGGCTGGAAGCCCCTGTGACAACAAGAATCTTTGGAGGAGATGGTGCTGTTACCCCTAAGGTAGCTCAGCTCTCCAGGAATCATAGTTTTGGTACTTTGATGCTCTCCAGTACAGCCCTGTTAACAAGTCATGTCCAGGGAGAGGAGAGGCATGGAGTTCAGTTTCCCTCTGGGCCAAGTGTCATGCCTGGGGTACTGGACACACTGCAAGAATCTGAAAATTTTCCAAGCTTCCCACCCCTCTTACATGATCTAACCCCAGGTTTTTTCAGCCACTGTTGTTTGTGCAGGGCTGAGCCAGACAGAATGATGAGGAGCAGCATTCAGAGGGCAGGAGGATGCAGCTTGCTTCAGATGGTGCAGGCTTGGACAGGAGTCAAAGAACTGAATCTTCTGCAGAGATTAACAAGCTCCACAGGTGCAGGGGAAGAACAGGCTCTTCGAACACAGGAGGAGAAAAAACACACAGTATGGAAAAGTGCCCGCTGCCCGACGCGCTGCTGAAACTGTGAAACAACTGCCAGTGGGTTTGCTGGAAGGAGGTCAGGAGAAGCAAAGGTGTGGAAAGAGAGAAAGCAGCAGCCACTGCTGTCCCACAGGAAGGAGCCACTGGGCTGTGCTGGGAGATATAATCTGCTCTTTTGTGCATTTCACAAGTTGCCTTGTTGGAATCAAAGACCTTAGAAAGCCAGTTTGTGAGATAATTCTGGTGCCGGAGCAGCACCACCCCATGTCGGGGCTGGTTCACAGAGTGGGACTAATTCACCTTTTGTCTGCCTGATGCTGTTGCAAACCCGGGTCTTTCCCACTAGACAGGCTGAGTTATTTCATGCCCTTTGCAAGCAGTGTGACAACAGAGCAGGCTCTGCAAAGCATCATCAAGTCACAGTGAGCCTCAAGAAGCATTTTCCAAAGCCTTTCTACCCCATGGAGAACGAAGAATGTGATGGGGAAACACCAGCTTGTCAGGGAAGGGGCGTAAATAGCTTCAAGTGGGTACATGGCAGCAAAAGCAATGCAGTAATAAGGAGGAAGAGCTGCTGAGATTACCAGTTCCTGGCATTATATTCCCCAAACACTCCTGAAGCCTCACAGCTTCCATATGGCTCATCAGACACATACAATAACATGAGCGTTCAGAACATTCAGTCCTATAGAAAGGAAACAAGAAACACAGCCACATCCTCGAGCTCCTGCACACAAAGGCAGTGCTAGGACCCCAAACAAAAGGGATGGGAGAAGATTCAGTGTTTGAGTCAGATTCCTCAAGGCTTTCTGTTCACGAGTTCACCATAAACATCAGACCTTTGGAAAGATGGTTCCTGTGTTGCTTTCACACAGGGCCACCAGACCCTCTGGTGAAGGACATCTGTGCAGAGGACCCAGCTCTTCCACAGAGCTGCTATCAACAGAGCAAGCAAAATATGGCTGTTCCATGGAGTTTCCCTAGGCGATGTCCTCATGCGTCAAATCAAGCCCATTGCAGTGCTGCTGCAGTAGTAGTCTCTGTCAACTCCAGCATTTTATTTTCATTCTAGAAAGGATCAGGCCTGTAGTGAGCTCCAGGAAAAGCTTCTCAGTCATGGCTCATAACCATGGCTCAGTCATCACTTGTAACTTCATTCCCAACCCACTGAGGCTCCAATAGATGCAGTTTCTGTGGTTCTGTGCCAAGACTGGTAAGTCAGTACCCCATACTACTTGTTTCTCAGTCACCTGGTCTCCAGTTTTGGGAAGCTATTAGAGTTCTATAAACCTGACCTGTCATCTTCTGCCTTTTATAAGGCTTTAGAAAGAAACAAAGGATGAATCACCCTATTTTTAAATTACTTTTCCAGTGACTTCCATCAAGCACCCATTGCATCATTCCCTCCTTGGCACCTGCAGTTTTCTTGATGCTTTCTAATTCTTCACTGAGGGGTTTATTTCCTTTTTTTATAAGAAAAGCCTTACTCTTGGTTTTCTCGTGAAAATCTCTCAACCAACCTCCTCGAGGAGTAAGGTATGCATACAGCTAGTTAATGAGACATTCTCCCTCAACCCCTGAGGATTGAAGAGGGCATAATTTAGGTAATATTTGGAACCAGTTCTGACCCTTTTAAGACACCCAGGCATCACTACAGAAGGAGGAGGAGATGAATCCCACTGTCCTACATTTACCCATTGCTGACAGTACGTGACTTTTGTTCCATGGCTCTCCCGACAGGTCTGAGCAGAGCCAGGCAGAGCAGAAGCTGCAGTGCTGGTACCCAGGAAGCACAGGGATGGTGACAGGCTCCTGGTACTAAGTGCTCATTGACATCACTTCCCTGGAAGTTGGACAACTAGAAAGCTGACAACTAGTTAGAATCATAGAACAGTTTAAGTTGGAAGGGACCTCAGAGATCATCCGGTTCCAACCCTCTGCCATGACAAGGAACATCTCTCACCAGACCAGGTTGCCCAGAGTCTCATCCAACCTGGTCTTGAACATCTCCAGAGATGGAGCAGCCATAGCTTGCCTGGACAATCTGTTCCAGGGCCTCAGCATCCTCGCAGGGAGGAATTTCTTACTCAGATTTCATCTAAATCTTTCCTCTTTCAGCCTGAACCCATTCCCTTTGTCCTATTGTTAGATGCCCTCATAAAAAGTCCTTCTCTGTCTTTCCCACAGGCACCTTTTGCTGGATGTGATCATCTCATAAAATCCTACTTAGCCCAATCTGCTTTCCTCCTCCTCACTCACAGGCAGTGACCGAATGCCTCTTCCCTCTGCCCAGGAAGGGCTCTCTGCCTGCTCTGCTCTGCTCTGCTTCAGCCTGGGAAGCGTTTTGTAGGACTTTGGATCCCTTGTAAACCGTATTCTTCGATTTGGGCACTCTTTCAACTCTGTGAAAGTTACACGTTGTTTTCATTTCTTCTCAAGTACCTCAGGTCAAAGAAAGACCTGTGTCAGTGCCTTTAAAAGCCTAATAAAGTCTTTCATCCGTAGACCTGCTTGCTGGCGCAAAGTCAGGGAAAACAAACTAAGTCATCGAGTGTTGTTCAAACTGTCAGATCCTTTTCAGCATGCTCTTCCTGCCAGCCTGCTTGTGTGCATTGGGGGGGGCTGGGATGGGGAGGAAAGGATGGGAAAAAAAACCCAAAAAACCCTAAACCCCAACAAAAATCCAAAAATCTTGGTGGCAGAAAGCCCATGGAACAACTGGCACCTTTCCAAAGCAGCATTCCCCAACCCCCCAGCCCGCCTTCGTGGGGCTCCGGCATCTGCCAATCCATTCTGCACACACGCACCCCCCGCATGACACAGGCAATAGAACGACTTTCTGACAACTTTGCTCACAAGTGCCACTCTACTCCTGGTTTGGCACCTTGTGCTTTCTCCTTGCCCCCCTCCGCGCCTCTCCAGGCTCTGCCTCCTAACAAGCTGGACAAGTTCCAGTATTTAAAAGCCCATTTAACCATTCCCTTTTGTTTCGAAATGCTAAGCCTTGATCTGATTTTATCGACCCTGCCGTGCCAAGAGGAGGAGGATGCTGAGGGTTTCTGAGGATCCTGCAATGAACTGAAAAGCTCTGGGAGCCCTTCAAGCTTCAAGAAGGGCTTTGCCCACTTTGCAGCAGCCCTTGTGCTATTGAGAAGCCCCAGAAGGAGACCGTGTAGCATTCATGGGACCACACAGGACGGCCTCCGCTCTTGCTTTTATGTACATTTCTCCCTTTAAAAACTTCATTATTGGCATGTTTAGGAGCAGAAATTCCATGCCATGCTCCTCTGGCACCGTCTTTAGATGGCTCAGTAGTTCTTTCTGCTCTTTGCTTTGCTCAGTGCTGCTCCATGCCCAGGAAAGGCAGAGCGGCTGGGGAGGGAGGTAACGAGGCAAGAGCAGACTGGCGCTCTGATTGACAATTGTAATCTTCTTGGGTATTGTTAGGAGACATCTTTCTGCACTTGATAAACCCAGCGTGATTACACGAAACATAGCCTTTTAAAATATATTTCCCTTTTCCATAAGGCAAGTAAAGCCAACTGCATTTAGAGCTAATTTCAATTCCTTTGTATAGTGCAGCATTTGGATGCCCTCTTAAGGATGCTGGGTTTGAGTTTGCCTTATCAACACTCTTTTCTCATAACTCCAGAGAAGCTCATAACATCAGTGATAGGAAGGACTTGGTAGACAAGTCAGACAGAGCCACAGAGCTCTGGAGTAACTGGAGACCCTTCCACAAAACATAACCCCCTCTTTCCTACCTGATTTTTTTTCTTTAAGGCATATTGAGAGGAGGAATGCACATGCTCAGCCAGTCACTGTGTGCGGAAGGATGTCACCACTGACCACCAAGATCACCAGCCATCAGAAAATATGTTTTAGTCTCTTTCTTCATATCCATCACCCCACTACTTCTGTGCTGCTGCTGGTTGTGATGCTGCTGAATGGGGGGAAGAATTTCAACATTTGAATAGCTGCTCAAAATGTGAATGAATAAGAATAGTTTCGCATCTAAGGTAATTTACACCAGTCAAGGGCTGTACCTCCATGGATCCGGCAATCCGGAGGAAAGAGTCTGCCTCCTGCTAGGCAGTTACTGACATATTTTTAACTTTCCTATACTGTCTTAGCCCTCCTCTGCTTTTCACTTCCCACCAAAGTGAAAACATAAAGAAATCAACGATGAGCAGGCAGCTGTGGTCAACACAAGAAGTAGTACAATCAAAAGAGGTCCTATCTAAACATTCACACAGCAGCAGAGATTCAGTGGCATTGAGAAGAGCAGAGCCTAGACCAACGTCACTGAAAAACAAGTAACACACAGACTCCATCCAGCAACTGTTGTCAGTCCAACCCAGTCAGATATTTTTGATATCCTGCAGCTTCAAGGAGGGTAACAAACAAGGACGGTAACTTCAAGGCAGTGGAGTGCTAGTGCTGAAGATCACGTCAGTGCTACTGGATTATTCAGGTCATGCTAAACAGCAAATTCGGTGGATTAAAAGAGTCCTCGTTCCCGCTGTGCCGTTTTAACAGGCTGCAAGCTCCACAGAAGGGCTGAGGATGCTCTGTACGTCGCATGTCTTGTGGAGCACTTTATAGCCAGACAAGCTCAGCAAGGGGCATCTGCCTTCCTAAAAACTACCATTGACCCATTCCTGTCTAGGAACATTGAGAAACCAATGGACTCACCCAGCAGCTATGTGAAAATCTCTTTGCCAAGCCATGCAGAACTCACTTTTGTGTCCGCAGTGTATCGCCATTGTATTACCATGACAAAACCAAATTACCACCATTGAGGACAGCCTTTGCTAACACAACAGCCCTTCTATAGTAATGTACTCGTGTGCACAAATGATGGCACAATGGAGTGGATGTGTAACCGCTACTGCATCTCTGTAGTAGCAGGGGAACTGTTCTTCAGTCGCTCTCCATGCAGGCGTTCAAGTCGAGCAGTGCAAATCTTGGTGCAATGTCATCATCTGGTTAATGTGCTGCTCCTGCGGTTGCTATGGGGCAAAGGCAGGATGGACCCAGCTGTCAATGCAAAGCATTTTAGAGCGTTCTGCTGTGTCAAGCACTGTTCCTGCTCTCATTACAGATCAGGGTAACCAGAGACTTTCCTGTACGATGACCTGTACAATGTGGTACCAACATGACGTACTGAAACACCCTCGTTAATCCTGGATGTATCCTAGTTAAAAATGTCTTTTGAGGATCTATGGCCTGGGAAAGGAGGCCCTGGAACAGGTAGAAACGGAAGTGCTCAGTTTCCTGGCCCAGCTCTTACCACACACTCACTATCCCCACATGCTGATACCAGCTTAGCACACAACAGAGTCAAATACCCCAAGAAATGTCCTGTTGAGAGTCAGTGCTTCAAGGGCTCATTTGAAAAAACTGGATCCTTCAATGAGGATTCTATGATCATTGAGCATTCCACCTCTGTCAAAGGCAGAGAAATTAGCTGCAAGCTTAAAATATTACAGAAACTGATAGACAGAGACACCTACACGCTGCTTGGGATGACACAGAACAGCTGTCCTGACAAAAACTGGGCTATGAAAGAAAACGGTCAGTCCCTGAGCAGGTCAAGATGTGGGTCTGAGCTTATTTGTAGCAGATGTCTTGCAGAAGCAGAGCATTTTCCTGAGATTCATTGAGCAATGTAAGAGAGAAGGATTTGGTTTAGAGTGAAGCACTAAACCATGCATGAGGCTTAGGAAAAACAATTCTGCCTAAGATTAGCCTCAATCAGCAGCTCATGGAACAGCTTTGACCTCACAAACAGCACGTTATGGAGAAAAGAGACATATTTGTACTCAAAGGTACAAAGTAGGAGCCGAAGCAGTAACTTTTACATCATCACCATCTTTTTGGAGTGTAAAGTCAGCATACAATGAAACCAAGAAAGACGCTCTAAGCCAGGCACCCACAAACCTCACAGTACCTTCTGCTGAGATGATCACGGCCTAGCACACCACAACAGTCTGACAAAGGCTCTTTCTCTCAACATTCCAGATATTTCTGGGAATTTTTTCAGCTAAGAAAAATCACCAAAAGCTCTCACAAAGGACCTCTCAAGAGTGGGAGACAGAAAAGCTGAACATTCGTCACCAGCGGATCAGGGAGCAGATGGAAACAACATGGTAAGAAGGTTGCACCGTTTGCTGTTTCTTTAAGTCGCTGATGGATTCACACATGATGCAACTAGACACAACACAGCACTTGCATCTTCCTGCATCAGTGATTCTGCAGACATAGATCTTCCCACCCTCCTTTTCCCCCTTCAAGGCCCAGACATATTTTTTGTCTACAACTGGATGCAATCACTCTCTGCACATGAGCCCGGCAAAACAAAACATCCCATTTTCAGTTCACAGAGCTGCCATGGCAGAAATAAATATTATTTTGTTTGTTGGGGTTTTTCTTTCTGGTTGCTGTGTTTTGTTTCGCAGCATCATTGTTCTGCACAACAATTTAACAAAACATATTCTTCCCGATTCAAGACTTTGTAGCTTGCTGCGTAGTAGCTGGCTTCTCGTTGAAAAAGCCAACTCTTCCAAGCCAAAACGCAAACTCGCTGAAATCTCAACCTCTAGAGAACTTCCTAAATCAGTAAATCTAAGACAAGCACTGGGCCTCCTTCCAGTTTCAGCAGGAAACCACCAAACACAAGAGCCCTGCAGCACTGCCACAGTTTGCAAGCAGAAGATAAACCCCTCTCATCCTGGAGCATGCCAGGGCTGAGGGAAGGCAGCTGGACACACACTGACTCACTTGCTTATTCCCAGTTTGAACTCTGTTTGTATTTGGTATCAGCATCACTTTGGAGGCACAACAGCAATTGCCCAGCAAGCTGATGCCCCCAGGAATTTAGGATAAAACACCCAACAGTGCAGCAACCTTGCACCAATCACCATGACCATGTTGTGTTTTCCTGCTGCTTGATGTTGCTGAATGAAGCCACAGGATTAGCTCTCCTTGGAGGAGAAACCTGCTCAGGTTTGGGCTTTATGATCCTGACACAGACTCACCAAGCTCAAGAGCCCATAAAGAAGACCAAGCCCCACTCTTCAGGAATTAGCATCTGTTTTCTCCATTCTCAATTCAGCTGCCTGATCTGGTGGTAATTCTCCTCTCCCTAATGCCTCCCTCCCCATCCTTTCTTTCTTTCTTCCCACCCCACCAGCCAATGACAAAGACAGAGATGAGAAAAGACACAACTGCATAAAAGAAGGGATTTTTCCATCTTAATCACAGAGGGGGACTGGTTTGCTCACAGCCTCACTGCAAGAGCATCACAGGTTGGGCAGGTAGAGTTTGGAGGGAGGTTGTGCGATGCAGTGAGCCGAACCTGCCCCTTGACCTCCAGCTGCCTCCTTGCTCTGCCTTCAGCTTTATCGAAGGCGCTGGCCGTGAAATGGTACCAGCAATGACTTTTCTCGCTTTTCTAAGCAGCCTTTGTGTGGACGGAGAAGTCGTATCAAACCTGCACCCTGCATGGTGCCTTTAGCTTTAACAGTTGTACCTGGGTAGGGACCTTTCCCTGGTTTTGCATCACTAATAAAAAAGAGTGTGCAGACACTGTCTCTGTGGCTCAGCAGACACAATGGCGAGGCATTCCAAGGTTAGGATCCATTTCAAGAAACCTGAGTTACTGACAACTTCAGGACGAAAGAGGAAAAAGAAATAAATGAATCGATGCTTACCTTGAGTTTGGGCTGGTTGGGCTCTGGGGTTTCATTTCTTCTGCTTCACTGGGCTTTCCTTAGCTAGAGGGGAAAAAAGACTATTGTAAGAACAAATCAAAAGAAGAAATGACATCAGCACATCGTTGTTTAAACTCTCTCTGTGTTTTATGGCTTATTTTGCTTTTTGTAGGGAATTCCAGTTGATCAGCCTAAACCTAGCAAAAATAAACATTTTACATCACAAGCAAATCTTAATTTTTCTTGGTCAATATTAGTGCTCTGATATCCATTCACCTGAGGTTTTGGTCCTCTCCATGTGCCTTTTGACAGGGAGGCTGATCCCAGACCCGCTCTGGGATGTCTCATCATATTCATCTGGGTAGTTTAACACCAAACTGAGGATATTTTTCTGCTCCCCGAGTGGACAATTAGCATACAGTTAACAAGAAATTAATTTCCAGGTACCACCAGCACAACTTCCAAGACAAACACTCAGACAAGTCAGTTTGCCAACTATGGCAAACTACTTCACCATTTCTGAACACAGAGTGAAGGAGCAGTTAGATCCCCTGAGCAGCATCGGCTGCTTTCCCTTGTGATCAGGTGCTCATTGCCCTTTATTTCTTCTCTGCAATGATTTCCAAGCTGAAGGGTCCCTGTCCTTCACCTCCACATATCCCGTTTCTACCAGCAACAACTGTGTTCAAAGCACCGAGAGGAGACACCTGGCCCAGGGCAGTAGTAGCCTAAGGGACAGCGTCATGATGTGCACGATCGTACTCTCCCCATATCAAATTAATTGATCACATCTTTTCAATGGGCAACCTACAGTGCTCCAAGTTCAACCAGATGGAAACAGAGAGCCTCCATGCAGGGGTCTGAATCAACACAGTGCCATCACAAAAATAAATTATCCCAATCACTTTGTATGGTTTTGTTTTTTTAGTTAATGCTGCTCAGTAGGGCTACTTTGGTCAGAGCTTGGAGAGGTTATCCAAAGCAACTTCTTTTTTAGAAAGATGGATTTACCCAGATTAAATATTTCCCCTGGAAATTCACTGTAAATATTTTTTAACCTACTTTTCTTCCTGACTCCCTCCCCAGGAGCTCTTTGTCTCACATCAGTGCTCTTCCACTCTCAGATCCTATGAGTCCTTCTGCCTCGATGCTTCCCAGGATAAAATGATCTTTACCAGTGACTCTGATAGAGCTGATTTAAAGTGGCCTTTCTCATTTCATGTATTTCGTAGATCCTCACTCTCCTCTCCACTCCTGCCATTATACTTACTGGTGGGGTTTGTTTTATTTAAAAAAAATAACCAAACACAAATAAAAAAAACCCTCCAAATCTAAAGGTGCCCACTAAAAAACAACCAACCCTCTCCCCACCAGTCTCCGTATCTTCCTGCCAGCAACAACCCACTGGTCTGTGCTCAGGATGCCAGATGGGAGCTGCTGAAGACCTCTGAGATCAAACCATCAGCCTTCAGTTTTGACATTTGGCAGATTTCTACCTTTTGCACTTAAAAATGTTGAAAGCCGCAGCAGTTTGATGGGCAACTGGAGGCTGATGAACCTTATCTTCTTACACACACATGCTGAGAAATAGCTTCCTGACCACATTGACCAGAACCAGCCTTTGGACCATCAGCCAACTTACCACTCTGCCAACCCAAGCCCTAAACCCTCCATGTGGCATGGTCCACAAACCTCAGGTGGGGTTTTGATGCCCTTTGGTACATGGGAATTGGAGGAAAACAAAGTTTGCTCCTTCCTACTCTAGAGCTGCCCAGCAATCCAGCACCAAGTATTCCTTCACGTTGTTTGTTACAAACCATTTTCTTGATGGACCCCCCAAAATATCAGTTTCCTCTCCTGAACCAGCCCGACCTTTCCCGTTACAGATGACAGGAGTGAAGACAATGTCTCTCTTTTTCCTTTAGGAAATAAGGAGGCTTTTTTCTGTGCTTTTGTTAAGCCTGGTGCCTGCACCGTGAGCCCAAAACGACACTTGTGAATAACGGAAGATAACGATAATAGAAACAGTAAAAAACCTCTTGTGGAGACCAAACCCAGTTCCTCTCGTAGCTTCAGAATTATTCTTTCACTTGTAGCCACTTGTGCTCTATCTGAAGAGGGATATTAAAAATAACGTAAAACAAAAAGCCACGAGAGAAGGGAGTATTAGGGAATTACTAATGGTTTTTTGAAAGCTCCTATTGCTTAATCTTCTGCAGTACTATTTCTGGATTCCTGTGCAGCTTTCGTCTCTGCACAGAGGGTTTTATGAGGCGCCCCACACACTCGCAGCCCCAGTTCAGAGAGGATGTGTTGGGGTTTTGTGCATTTTCCCCTGAAGCTGTTTTGTTCCAGCGGAGATGATGCCTCAGTGATGCTTCACTGGGTACTGGGTCAGGCCTTTTTTATTTTGTTTAAGGTATGAGCTTTATTTACCAGACAACATTAACCATTTGGATTTCCCAGCCACAAAATTCCTTGCAGCCATGCTGAACATATTCTCCTTTTTCTTTTTTAATCCTCTGAAATTCTATTTTTAAAGCTTGGAAGGCTGGGGCTGATCCAGCTGGGGACTTTGCAGCTTTTTCATGGTTTGCTTTCAGGAAGGCAAGAAACACAAGCTGCTCCTACAACACCAGGCTCAGGACATCATCTTTTCCCCAGCAACATCTGGAATATTAACAGACTGGAGCGGGATTGGAGTTGCGTTGGCTGAACCAATCTCCGGCAGCAGCCTCCCCCCGCTTGCGGGAAGGGGAACAGCAGCAGCAAACGTGAGGAGCCGCAGCCGCACTCACCGCTGCGTGACTTCAGTTTCATGCCTGCACTTCTCCATTGATTTATGGGGCAGCTCATTTCCAGACCCACCTCCTTCAGGAGGAGGAACTTCGGCTCCATGTGAATAATAGGGTCCTATAGCTCTTAAAGCAGTCGCTGCTTCTTTCCAGGGTGTGGAGGGGGAGAATTACGGCAACAAGAAATTATTCCTCCTCCCTTCGGATGGGTCTGGAAATGAACTGCACAGCCAGAGACACCGTATATTTTGCTATCTTTTAAATAAAAAGATGTCAAGCCCATAACCCCAAACCACGAGGAGGAGATCCCACAACCCACTCCCATCGTTAAAGCCACACAATAGCAGCCGCTCACACCTTCCGCCCATTCTATTGCTCCCTTACATCTCGATATCTATATCCACATGCCCCACAAAGGCGTATTTCCTGCACTAAGCCTATGGATTACTGGCTCAGGCCCTTACAGAAAGGGGGGGAAAAATTAAAAAAAAATGTTGCTAAGGCAACGAGCCAGGGGTTGCTATGGCATCTCGGAGCCGAGCAGCTGGGCCAATCCCCGCTCCCCACGAGCTGGGAAGGCGCAAAGCCTCTAAATTTAATGTCAGTGCAGAGAGGAAGGGAAGCTGTTGAGGCATGCATGATGCTGAGCGTGCGCTTGCTAAATGCGGACAACATGGCCCCCATGATTAGGACCAGCACACTAATGAATATTCATTGGGCTGATTAAAGCAAAGTCAATTAACTACTTGACTGCTTGATTTTTTGCTGGATTTTAGGCATCTCTTTTAACCATTTTGCCACTGGGGATGCTCTTGTTCTCCTCTTCATCTCCCTCTTTGCTCTGTATTTTCTTACAGTGGCAAATGAGGGTTTAGATAATTCTATAATTTTTTGGGTATCATTATGCTTTTGCTGACAATAACTCATCCCACTCAGATGTTACAGCTCACTTTATTTCACCAGTAAATCACAGTTTTGTAGGGTCACTGTCTTCCGCTACATCTGTAGGTAAGCCAGGAGGTCACAGATTTTCATCAGGTTTTTAAATCTCCTTTTGTTTTCCAAACCCAGGGCTGAGCAATACTTTTGCAGTATTTTTTCTCTTGACAGTGGGATTCTCCCCCAACCCCACAGCCCTTTGTTTCAGAGTTGCTGTGAACCAGGTCAAGGGCTGTGGAATATTTTTATTATTATTATTATTACTCTGATTTGTCAGCTCAGGATTCCTTCAGATGGAGAGCTCGGACCGAATGTTCTAGGAGGATCCTAACGGGATCCTAAAATAAAACAACAATTCATTACAGATGGTTTTCAATTTCGAGAGATGTCTTTCTCCCGGTGCAGTAGTGATGTAATAAGACTGCAAAGAGGGCTGCATATTTCATAAAGATCATTTTTCAGAAATGTGCCTGCAAACTAAAGCATGGAATTAAATTAAAAATAAATGAGAAATTGTTGGCCAAAAAGAAAAGGAAGGAAACACAATTAAAATGTCCCCATTTGTGGATTCAGTCCTAACAAGCCCAAAACACAACCCTTTTTATCATGGTCTTTGGCTTGTTTTGCAAACTCTCTCTCTCCCAGTTTCTTATGCTCACTACCCAGAAGCGTGTCAGAGGAAGATGGATTTACGGGACAGTTATGACTCTCCTGGAGGGGAGTTACTCATGGTTGTAAGTAACAGATCTGATGGGGAGAGTGCAAAACCGCAACACAATCACCCGGCGCTGGGGCTTGTGTCTTTGTCAGCACCTGAATAACAAGGTGAAGGAAAAGGCAGAGCCTGGAGTAGGACAGGGACAGCACCGACTTCCAGTGTTGTACGTGTGATTCAGCTACCAGGAGGCAAAAATCAAAGGAGGAAAAAGCGGTGGAAGAGGAATAAAGTGAGACAGACCATAACAGAGTGGCAAAACTGCATTTTCTTCACTACTACTGAAAAACTAATCCATTATACAAACCCCACTGACATCGAGGTTTCTCTGCTATCTTGCTGGATGATGCGCAGATTGCCGTGCTTTTGTACACGTATGGCTATAAAACCAGGCAGTTGTTTTTCTAGCAGTGGCAAGCGGAATAACGATCTTTGCTCTATGCTCTGCATGCAATTCCTCTGCAAACTCGCCGCCTGGACATCATCCCTCTTTAACACCACTATCCCAACTTCTAATCTTGTCACTTGGAACCAAGCATTCAGCACCGGTTTGGACCCTACAAGTTGTTGGGATTTCACCCCATGCCGGCAATCGCTGCTAGAAGGATGAGCTTGCGGGGAGGAACGGGTTGTGCGTGTTCCCTGACTGTCGAGATGCCTCGCTGCTTCTTTTTCAGGGCTTTACGTGTTTCTGCCATCAAAATCAGAAATCTGCATAGCAGTGCTGAGCTCTGTGGGGCAGACCTGCCGTTTCTCCAAATCTGAAGAAAACCTCACAACAAATAAAAATGCATTTACAAATTAAAAGAACAAGGGAAGAAAAAGGGGGGGGGGAGACCTGCTAAGCTGCCACATTCAATCAAAGGAAATCTATATTGGGGGTTCTTTTACAAAATAATCTATTTTCTTCTATGCGCAGTGGAAATCTCGTGGCGGGGGGCAATAGGTAGAGACCTACCCACACAAAGAGAAGTGGAATATCACCATTCTTGCAGAAAAATGCAGAGAATTCGATTCAAATTCTAACTGGGTCACAAATGAAATGTAGTCAGCAACCTACACTACAGGGGGAAAAAAAAATCAAAGCAAAGAAAAAAGACAAAACCCACCCCAGTGCCACACAACTCAGCAGTCTGCAATTCCTGGTCACGAGAGGCCACAGCATTAGCCGGGCAGGGTGTTGCAGGTCAGGATTAAGACGCATTAACAAATTCATGTGGAGGAAGCTTGCCCAGCACCTGCCCATGATTTGCCAGTTCTCCTCATCTTCCCTTCCACATGAACCAAATTCTCTTCTTCTCTTTGGAGAAATAATTTTTAAATTTTTTTTTTGGTTTTTTAACATATATTATTCTGGGTAAAATTTGCATCCCTGGGCTGTGAAATTCATTTCAGCTCAAAACCTACATAAGAGTACGAACTACGCGACTGTTGTGGTGATACTGCAAACGACACTGAGATAATGGTGCTCCGACGCGTGTGGACACACGCATGGAGAAATGACAGCAAACAGCACCTACCCTGCTTCTAAGATATATGGCAAATTCCATAGATCGATAAAAAACCCACAAAAAAATGAACCTGGAATCTACATCTACACAATGGAAAATCTTCTGACTGCAAACCCATCGCAGGAGCAGTAAATTCAGGGTTAAGTCTCTGGATTCCACATCTGATACTCCCAGCCTTTCATCATGTCTCTATGAATTTTTATTCCTGCACTCTGGGGTAAATTAAGGCTGAGGGTGTCAATGCAGAGTTTTGAGTCCCGTTTCGACGTTTCTGATGTTTCACCTATTTTAATTCAGACACTTTCATTTTTTTTTAACAATTTCGGAGGAGGGCTCAGGGCTTTCTAATCCGCTTGCAAAATGCCATGTTTTCTGGGAGGCTGTTTCCCCTCCCCAAGTTCCCCTATCTGGCAAAGCAGTAGCCATTTTCCCAGGCAGATAAATCCCCTGTCATCCCCTTCTACCGAGCTGATGGCCAGTCAGTCCCCTCCAGACTGCCAAGAGCAGCCGCACCCCAGCGCTGTAGAGATCCTCAAACTTTTGCATCTTGAAAAAAGAAAAACCAAAACCAACCCCCCCACCAACCCTGTGGGGAAAAGCCTGGCGCGTTCAAGATTAAAAACGTGATGTGTCTGGGATTAAAGCAGAACACGTCTGCAGAGCTGGCGGTGCTAACCAACCAGAAGAGTTATCTAATACGCGGTACATGTGATCGCTTGAATAATATGACAGGAGACGCCGCCACTGCGTCCCTTCCTCCCCACATGCACAGCCCTCCATGCACACACACACACATGGTATTTCTAATAGGATCTCGTCTCCCCTCTCTCTCTCTCCCCCGCTTTCACAATCTGTCGCTCTCCAATCTGCCCACTCTGCTCTATTTTCCCATCCAATATTCCCCCTCTAACACCTTCCTCTACTCTGCAGCCCCCATCCTTGTTCCCTCCGTGTTCCCCTTCCTCCAGGCTCAGTTAGGGGCCATGTTGGCCTTGAGTCTTGGGTCTGGGGACATTCAAAGCAGTTCACAGAGTGGCTAAAAAAAAAAAGGATAGGAAAAAGCATTCCTCCTCCCCCCCCAGCACCCTCAATAACAACGGTAACTGTCTCCTCTAATAATATGGTGCCCAAAATCAATTTTTCATAGCCACAACCTTCATTATTAATGCTCATCTCACTCAGTGCTATTTTATCACAAACTTTACCAACAAGTTGGCTGTCGCTGTTGTACGAAGGGGAAGGGAAAGCAGAGGGAAGGGAAAGGCTTGGTCAGAACTCGCAGCAGGCTGGTAGCATAGCCTGAAATAAATTAGGTCTCCTGGGTTCCAGTCCAGTGCTCTACCCATTAGTCTCTGACTAAGAAACAAATGTGGAGGCCAGAAAATACATAAATTGAAGCAACATTTCACTGTTCCTTGTAGTCAGTAGAGTAATTACTAGATGCAGATGTAGCCAGAGATGCCTGAGGCTTTGGTGATCCCAGGGATATGTTTATAAGATCTGGCTTCTCCTCCAGACCGTCCCACTGCTCTTCTGAGTTGTAGGAACTGCTTGCTCTGTCTGGAATTTGGCCCTATCTTGGGAAAAGCGGGAAGCAAATAGGTCTGAGCGGAGGAACTGGTTTAAGGAGTTGAGGGGAAGCATCAGGGCTTATCTAGGCCTGGCAGGATTATGGAAACAAGTCTTTAATTTCCCAGAAGAGAACAAGCTGGTGGCCAGCTCAAGTGTGTCCACACACAGACACATACGTGTACACATGGGAACAAAGAGAAAGCTCCACATGGCACTCAAGGAGAGGGAGAAATGGGATTTCTGCTGGGTGTAGGATAATAACAGTTCTCACAAAGAGGGGCAGAAAGATGTACAGATTCACACTCTTAACTTACAGGACTATCTTGTAGGTGACCCTCGTTTCATGTCATGGGGACTAGGACAGCCCTGACCCCATCGAGCAGTGGCCATGACAGCAGTATGGAGTCCCTGTATGGGACAGGGAAATGCAGAGCAAGGATTGATCTAGGATCTAGTAGCAGAAGAATAATGGCAGAAGAATTTCCTAATCATCCAAAATGGGATGGAAAGCTACGAAAAAGCTAGGAAAACCAACACTGCCACATGCAGAAATCCTGAAACCAAGAACCTGATCACACTCCTGCAGACTGCAGAGACTGAATATCCTTCTTATGAGGAAAGGCTGAGAGAGCTGGAACTGTTCAGCCTGGAGAAGCTCTCAGGAAAGATTCTGAAAGGAGGGTGAAAAGAGGGGAATCGGGCTCTGTTCCATGGTGTCCAATGGCAGGACCAGAGGCAACGGGCATAACCAATACACAGGACTGGCTGTCTGAACATCGGAAAACATTTCTTTACTGTGAGGGTGACTGAGCCTGGTGCAGGTTGCTCAGGCTGGTTGTAGAGTCTCAAGCCTCAGAGATATTAAAAGAATGCCTGGACAGAGTCCCAGACAACTGGCTTTGAACATCCTTGCTTGAGGAAAGGCTGGGACCAGATGACCTCCAAGAGGTTCTCTCCAACCTCAGCCTTCGTGTGCTTTAGTCAAAACTGTTTTTGTAGGAAAAAAACCCACAGTTAAAATGTAATGCTCATTATGAAACTCCAAACAAACATTTTGGTGCACACTTTTCAAGCACAGCTTTATAAAAACTGTTATTACAAAGGCAACCACCAACTCTGTGAACCCACAACATTTCAGCTAAGGTGACTACTCAGATTTGCTCACAAGTAGTAGCTCTGATGATGGCAAGAAACCTGAACAGCCGCATCACCCGGGGACATTCCCCGTTTAAAACTTTGTGGATCAAGACTACAGCAAAGAGTTCTATGTGCATCCAGGCTTCTTTACCAATGGGATGGCCTCCTTGCCTTGGGCAAGTACATCTTGATAGAAGAAATCCATGAAGAAATCAGCCACAATAAAAGGTGTGAAACATCACAGCAATTTTTAAAAGACCTCCCAAGTTGAACCCAAGGACTACAGATTTGTAACTGTGACTCACACAGCTACCAAAAGAATTTGCAATTACCTCTGTGTCCACAAAGCCCTGAAATCTGTAGTAGGTTTATGGGGTGTGACCATTTCACCCAACACAAAGGCAGTGCTGTTGTCACACAGCACTTGCATCTCTGAAAAGCTTTTGGCCACTTGCCTCTTCGAAATCTCTTAAAGAGCCTGAACTATCAGGGCAGAAAAAGGAACATCCCCTATTAGATCCATAACTGGTTGCAACACAGGGAGCCAAAGGCAGGGAGGAAAAGCTTTCACAGTGGGTGAAGTTGCCAGTAGATTGTCTCAAGTATCTGGGGGTTTGTCTTTCTCAAGTGACCTGAAAAAAGATCACAAACCAACCAAAGGACAAAGACTGCTGCCATTAAAAAGTTATTTGAGGACCAGCCCCTCTAAAACCCCCAATTATTATATATTTGCCCAGGGAGGTTGTGACTGCTGCATTCCTGGAATTGTTCAAGGCCAGGCTGGAGGTAAAAGGTGTCCCTGCCCATGGCAGGAGGTTCAAACTAGGTGATCTCTGAGGTCCCTTCCAACCTGAACCAGTCTGTGATTCTATGATTTGCAAAAAGTCTCGTTAGACCTGATGACAGAACAATAAACAGTATCACTAAGCAGCGCTACAGGAAAATAGCAGCTGTATTGGCCAGGAGACCACGCTGCTGCAGGACAGAGAGTGCAGGACCAGACAAACCCTCACCACACCTCTTCAACTATCCTGACATTTTGCAGATCCCCATGGTTGTTTCAGACCTTTTGCACAACCACGGGGGCACAAAGTCCGAGTGACATGTGACAACCAACATCCTCACTTCTAAAATGTCCCACAACAGTTTACTGGTATCTGCATTGTACAGGATTCTCAGCAATAAATTCTCTAGCTGTCTGGGTCTGTGAGTGTGTGGTGGATTGTATTTCTCTGATACAGAGTGAATGGGAATTTGAGACAAGAGCAGACCTGAGGTGAGCTTTGACTCCAGGCATCTGCTGGACAATCATCAAACATGCTGCTACCAAATTGGAGGCGAGTGAGAATACGAGCAGTGAAGAATATTCTTGGTTGTCCTGTGTGTGTCATGTCCTTGCACATCTCTGTTCTAGTGATTGATGACTGCACTCCAAAATGATGATAAACGGTATAGCTGAGTCAGTTTTAGCTTACAAACCTGCACATACTCAGGCACCACGAGCAGGTTGTCCAGAGATAGTGACAAAAGGCCTTTCCTCAGACCTCACTGAAAAGTCCCCAGCACCAGGAGATTCTAAGTCAGGATGTCCGGATGTCTTAAATCAAGCAAGGCAAAAATTTTCCTGCATGAGAGAAGTGATGCTGGAAAAGGACAGAACAAGGGGCCTTTGAAATCAACTTGAAACCAATTTCTACTCTCTTGGGTCCAGCTATAACTTACTTTTCTGCTACTTTAAAGTTATGATTTAACTTTCCTGTACTAATACTTGAAAGTTAGGCTTAGGACAGTCAAAGGCAGTGCCTCCAGCTTTAAAGACACAATCTTCTCTTTAGTCCCTGGCATGCTTGTGGGCACACAAAACCCCCAGAAGACTCCATATCCTGCTGTCTTTCTCCTGATGGTGAGTGCAAGAGGCTGCGCATTGTCTCACCTGACATTGCAGCCTATCCAGAAAATTGGCTATTGATAATGCACATTAATAGCAGACCCACCCAAAACCTCACACCTCAGTGTGCAGATTGCCTACATGGAGAGCCCAGCTCCAAGGAAGTCCTGAGATGCATTAGAAATCGAGCATGCTCATCTTGCATCAGAGCATCTCATCTCTGCCCCCTTCCACACACACACGAAGTATCTTCCCTTTCACTTCCACTCACCCGGCAAACGCTGTGAGCTGCCTGGTGTTTGCAGAACACAAGGCCACTCCTGCACTGAGCCAACCCCTTTCAACAAGTGCAACTGAGAGGCAGAAGCAGGGCACCAGTGCAAACTTGCCATGGCCCCGGCAGAGCTGCAGGCACACACGTCACCTCTCCAGGAACTTGTTTGTATTCTTGGGAGAATGTTGAAAAATATCTCTGACCCCCAAACATTTACCTTTTGATCGGAGGTTTCCAATGTTGCTGTAGTGTATTAAAGCTGAGATGCTCATAAAAAAACCCTTTGTGTCAACATAGTAAATGACTCTAATTAGGCTGGTGGTGCAATGAAAATGCTTAATTCATTCTGATGAGGCAGAAGGAAGAGCTAAAATGTTTATAGACAATGGGTGAACAGGGAGATATAATGCTGAGTGCCAGCTTTAAATGCAAATTACCGCAGAAATCTTTCCCTCTTCACCATCCCATTCCTCCCCCTTTCTCTCTCTCTCTGTCGCCAGCACCACACTGTAATCTCCTAGTGCAGTAATTAGAAGTGAAAGGAGCCACATAGAGGGGCCTCTAAAGAGAATTACAGAAAAAAAATACCTGCCTTTAATAGAAGGCAGCACCAATTTCCAAAGAGCACCACCATCAGCACTTAGCGAGGTGGTAGGATCAGAGAGGTGGTAATTTGGAGGGGTATTACTGAAATGGTATGTAAATGCGTTGAACTTCCCACCCCCCATCTGTAGTGTCTGCTCACAGGGTTGGGGGCAGTTTGCCTTTTGGAAGGCGGCCAGGCCAGTGCTGACAAGCAAATATTTGGGGGAAGCAACTCTCACGATGTTTCTTCATCACCAGAAGCTTGGAGATGCCAGTGGACAAAAACCGTAGGCTTGAAAAAACTCAGCCTGGAAGTTGCAAAGAGAAAGAAGACCTGGAAACCTTGCAGGCTCAGCCCCCAAAATTTTTCTCATCATGCTCACAGTGCTTTTAGAAGAGGAGCAATGATAGTTTCAGCAAGAAAGAAAAGGTGTAAGAGCAGAAGAGGACAAAGCAGGAGAGAGAAGGTAGCCAACATTTGGTTTGCATGCAGGGTATGACAATTTTTCTTTGAACGGTCTCATTTGAAACCTTTGGAATAGCTTTTCCTTGGGAGTTTAACTCCTTAAGTTTATGCTCCTGCTGCCAGCCTAAGTGCCTCACGTTTGAGAATCTCCAGTATCCACAAGGGCACGTGTCAGTGTCCAGATGTACCTTAGTGTTTCACATCTGGAGTCTGAGCTAAAATTGGGGTTTGTTTCATCCTCTGTGAACCAAGTGCTCTACGTCCTGTTTCAGCTTTGAACAAATCCCCTTTTCCTTCGCTCGCACAGACACAAATCACCCCAGTACAGCAGAAGGTCAGAACAGGAGACCAGAAAATCTGGCACAGCACTGGAATACAAGCCAAACGGACTCTGAATAAAAAGCTGCTGAAATTACATTCTGGATTGAAATCCTTTAAGCAAAAATATTTTTTTTGTCCTTGCAGGGGTTAGTTGAGTCTTCAGCTCAAGCACAACAGGCAGATGAGTGTGCCCTGATATGGGATAAGGCAGCCCTGGACTGCAGCCAGGCAGGGGAAAGGAGCAGAAATGAGGCGGCGTTTTTGTAGGGACCATGAATTGTATCATCTTTCCACTCCAACACTGTTGTGCTGTCAGTGGACAAGGTCGTGCTCACTCTGGGTACATCGTTTAACACTATGCTCATCCCTCCAGGCCTGGAGCTGTGCCCTGTCCTTCTCTGCAGGTTGCCTGACCACAGCAGCCAACCTGGGCTTGCTTCTGCTGGAGGGATTTCACACCCTTCAGGAAAGCTGCAGGAGGCTGAGGTGTGCTGCTGGAGGTCAGCGGTCAGACCCTGCTGCCAGCTCACGTTATGTTACCAACTCCCCGTCAAGCTGGGTTCCCTGACTGAAAAGATTTGTATTTGCTAAAAGTACAAAGATGATGGTTTTTTCCACCCTTCCCTTAAGGTCAGTTCCTACCAGGTCCAGCTATGTCCCAGAGCCTGACCTGGCCCAGGTCACATTCCTGCAGGACAGTTAGCGCAGAAGTATTGCCACATCTGTCTGCTGCATAAACAGAACAGAGCACCCTCCTCCTCTGTACTAACAGGACCACGGGAGCCCAAGACAAAGCTGGGCTTGGAAAAAGGCACAGCTTGCTTGCACCTGGGATTCAATCCCAAGGCTCAGCTCATTCATAAAAGATCTTGGTGTGACCCGCAGAGCCACCTCAAACCCCAGAGGGGAGGTGACACTAGAGTGTCCCTAGGGCTGCCCCTGGGCACAGCACTGTGTGCCAACAGCTCCCACTCTGCCGACCTCAAGCTGGAGCATCCCAGCGTCTCTTTCTCTCTCACCCTCTCTGTGTTTGCTCAGTGAGACAGAAGCAATACCAGTTTGCAGCACAATAAACCATGTAAAGGAAGCATCAATTAACTAGAATACATGGATATAGTATTTAATTAACTATAGGCTCACAGTTGCCGTATGATGTCATGGAAACCTCGAATCTCCTGGGTGCTGCCTCACACATACCAATGGGGAATTGGAGCCATTGCAAATCCCATGTAAAGTTGGAATCTTGACATTTTTAATTAAAAAAAAATAAAGGAAAAAAGATTCTGACTCTCTTAAGTACCTTTGGATTGCCACAAACACGCACACATCTCTGGCAGCGCAGGAGCCCTGGGTACGATTGCTCTTGCAAAAGGGAGGCCAGTGGCATTACTCACCCCTTCAAGGCCACTGTCATTAGCCGTGGCTTTGTGTTAAGGAAACAGAAGAATGAGCCCGCGAGGCTCCAAGTAAATAAAAAGAGGGCAAAATCACACTGGATGGGTTTTCAAGGATATCCGATAATACATTGCATTTACGTTGCCTTTCATATGTGGGCTTCAAAGTGCTCTGCAAAACAACACAGCGTTTGAAGTTGATTTCTTGACTCTTAATTCTGTTAAGAAAGTGCTGTTTAAGACCATAACTTCTTGTTCAGCATCTTTTAAAGAGGCACCTGCTTCAGCTCAAGTACTGAACAGGTAGCCTCACACCCTTTCAAAAGCCAATGTTATTTTACAGGATCTACTGCTGGGGAAACTGAGTCAAAGGAAGGTTGGGGCCAGTGGCCCAAAAGACAATGCCTGTGGAATGCCAGGGTAAGGAACAGAGCTGAGGCTCTCCAACACATTCATGAATCAACCAGTCAGAGCCAGAAGTTCTGGGAAAGGAACCAGCACCCTCCAAGTGCTGCTCCTCAGCATGCGCCCAGAACCACCCCCAGGTGTTGGGGCCTCTCATGCTAACCCTGCTCCTCAATAGCCGCTAAGTAATGCAAATGCCTCATTTCACACAGTATCACAGTAATGATGAGGCTGCAAAAGACCTTAAAGATCGTCCAGTCCAACCTAAAACCAACCAAGTAAACCTAACATCTGCCATCTAGATCATGCCACTCAGCATTTCATCCAGATTCACCTTGAACACCTCCAGAGATGGTGACTCAACCACTTCCATGGGCAGCCCGTTCCAAAACCGGATCAGTCTCTCAGTGAAAAACTTTTTCCTAATGTCAAATTTCCCAGGTACTAGGCTGCTGGAAGAGCCATGGAAGTTGAATCTTTGCAGCCCTTGAACAAATACCAACAACCAGCATACACCAATACTCCAGTAGAGGCTTCTCCAGCCATGAACAGTAATAGTTCCCTTTCAGTTACTGCAAGGTATTTGTTGCCCAACACTAATTTCGTCCCAACCATTTAAACTACAGGGAAAGTCCTGTATTGATACCATTAAGCTGAACCATATTGTAAACCTAGCGCTCTGACAGCAGAACATTAGTCTGAAATTCCCTGGGACAGGTAAGTACAGTATTATTTTCGGTGAATGAAGGCGGTGTGTTCATTCCCAATAGCCATTGTCTCTGTTTACGTGTGAATTAGTTTATGGATCACTCCTGACACAGCTGCATCGCCCTCCCTTCAGGGCACTGCTGATCTATTACCTTTGAGAGAGAATCACAATTTATTCATTCAAAGGCAGCGCGAAAAAGATAGATGTGCCCCAGAATATTTTGAAATATTGCATTATATATAAAATGAAATAGGGGAAGCTAAATTACACGGCGAAAATTACTTAGAGTTCAGGTGGCATCGTAAATAACCCACTCACAACTCGTTCGGTGTTTATTATGTCACCAGAGCAATATAATTAACATTGTGTGGATGGGAACTACGCAAGGCAGATGCCTAATACACCCAGATCAAACACGCTGCCACGTAAGTACAAAAGCCACATAAACACATGCTGTGCCATTCATAAAAAATCATGTGAAAGTGGGAAAAAGAAGAAGAAAGCAGCAGTTTGATGGTTTGGGGGCTTAAGCCCTGCTACCACCAGCAGAACCTCTGCGGAACAGTCATGCTTAAATGAATGGGTGAGCTCCAATGTTTACATTGCAGGGACATCGATGGGTTTCCATTGACTGTGTTCATGCTACTTATGAAATTCTCTCTGAGCTGCTCCCAGAGTGCCTGCCTGGCTGTTTGAAATGAAATTGTTACAGGGAATAAGTTGCTAACCAAAAACCTGGAATGTCCAAGTCATCATCAGTCCTGCACTGCAAATAAACAGGTTCACATACCCAAAGCTGAACTGCCTGGACATGATTAACAAGGTGTTGGGCAATCAAAACAAAAAAAATTAAGAAAATCAGTATATGTTACTGAGTGGGGGGAGAACCCCCAAATATCAAAATCCTCAAGAGAGTAGAAAATATTTCCCATTTTCCCCTTGAGATCACAAGATTTTTCCAGTCAAGTTTTGTTTCCAAAAATCTCTACTCCCACAGTGAACTGTATTATAAACCTTGGCACCAGAGGAAAGCTTTACAAGTGAGTGAAGGTGCCTTTCACAGGCTCAAAGGAGGAATGAGATAAGCAAGTGGCAAACTTTCCTTTAAAGAAACAGAAAAGTTTGAGAAAAAGGTTTCCAGGAGGGTTTGTTTGGGGTGACACTGTGAGGGAATGGCTTCCCTCTCAGTTCAAGGTTCCTTCAGGTTCATTGTTTGAACCACATTTTTAGGGCCTTTATAAAACAGGGATGCTATTAGTCCATTCCTACCTCACCTCTTTTCTTCCCAGAGCATTTTGTTGGTTGATACTTCCCTTCTTACCTTTCTAATCATAGTCTCAGAAACAAAATAGGAGCAAGCCCCAGAGGACATGTCACTCAAAGGGCTGCAGCACCAACTTCAGCCTGGGATCTGATACCTGACTGTGAAAAGACCTTTAAATTCATGAAGTCTGACACACCACTGCCAAATCTACTACATTTCATAGAATCATGGAATCATCAGGGATCAGAAGGGACCTTGAAAGATCATCTAGTCCAAAACCCCTGTCACAGCAGGACACCCAGACCAAGTCTGACCCGATGGGAAAGACCACAGAATGTATTGGGTTGGAAGGGATCTCAAAAGGTCATCTAGTCTAACCTCCCTACTACAAGGAAGGCCATCTCTAACAGATTGCCCAGACTCCCATCCAGCCTGACCCTGAATGGCTCCAGGGATGGGGCTTCCAGCACCTCTCTGGGCAGCCTGTTCCAGGGATCCCCCACCCTCAGATTCAAGAACTTTTTCCTCATGTCCAGCCTCAATCTGCCCTTTTCCAGCTTCAAACCAGAACCCCTTGTCTTACCATTCTTTGCACCTGTGAACAGGCGCAGCTGTTTCCCCAGCTTTCTGACAGCCCCCTTCAGGGATTGGATGGTCGCTATAAAGGTCCCCCCCCCGAGGTTTCTCCCCTTCTGATTGAACAACCCCAGCTCTCTCAGCCCAATGCCTGAAGAGGCTGAGCAAAGCTTCGTCCTTCCACCCAGCCTAAAATCACTATTTTTTCCTGCAGTCAAATTGCAGGTACAAACAACATCCTTAAAGAGTTTTAGCTGAGAGCTGAGCTTGTTCTTGGCCTGGCTCATCACCTAGCAGCAGAGGTGCGAGCAGGCTGGCTCTCTGCCGGGAAGAAGATTCAGGAGGTTAGACACAGAGCAGAGGCAAGCGCTGTGTCTTTTATTAAACAGCATCTGCCCTTCCTCTGGCTATATTACTTTATGCCAAGTGGTGTGGATGGGTTGGTTGGCTTTGTTTTTAAGTAAAGAATATTTAACATCATATAAAAAGAAAAATGGTCCCTTAAATTATTTGTGGCATGTCCTCTGCGCCAGGGAGGAACAAAGCTCACTCTCCCAACACACCGCACCAGAGTTCAAGAACAACGCTGACAGTCAGGGAGGAATTTATGGTCCCCAAGGAGAGATCTGCTAGGGTCCTGCAGAACAAGATAAAATATTTGAAGGTTGGGGTGGTGGGTTTTTTCCTTCTTTCCATGGGTGGAGCAGAGACAAAAGATGTAAATCCATTTCCCAGGGATGAAGGCCCCACTGAAACACCTTCCCCTCCTAGGAGACACTCCTGGGGTTGCAGAGGAGAGTTAATCAATCTGGGTTTGTTTCCATGATGCTCTTTGCAAGAAATTTTGCAGCATGACCAGGATATTCTCCAAAGGTTAATAACACTCTGGAAAAGGTAGGAGAAAGCAGCACTTTGAGGTCCCTCCCCCTTGAGCCTTCATACCCAGGCAGCTCAGAGCACACATGAATATAAAAGTACTAGAACAAGCACTTGCTTAGGTCAGTACCTGCCTGGACACAGCCCACCATCCCTCCAGCATCTCCACAGGGAAGAGCCACATGCCATTGCAGCCACAGGAACAGCAGCTTTCCTGCAGGCTCAGTGATGTTTTGAATCCAGCTTCTAACTCGTGCATCACCACTATCTTCAGCATCATCCTTCTCCTTGCAAGAATCTTTCTCCCTTGCCAGCCAGAACTGCCCAGAACTTTCTAATCAGTTAAAGTGAGTAGTTTTAGGTAGTGTCTCTGACTACTATAGATTCTCCACCTACTTCAACCTGAGCACATGGAGCTTTGCCTTTAGGGGTCAGCAAGGTTCAAGAGTGACAAGCCCAGAGGACAATCTCTGACTGATGCAAAGCACCAAAGGTTCGTTCACTCCAGTGATGCCACAGTAATTCCCACGAGCTAAAAATCGTCTTCTAAAACATCCTGAGCAGACAGTCTTCAGTGTTAGGCTAATCTTGAATCACACTTAGCTTTAATAGAGAGAGAGGTAGTTAACAGGGGATTAGTCAGTTGGGTTAATGGCTGAACTTGATTGTATTAAAGATCTTTTCCAACAGAAATAATTCTACGATCACCAGCAGCACCAGCGCTGCTCACACCTACCCATCAAGGCACCCTGCTGCAGATTGTATTTAGCACCACCTTGGGGTCAAACACCCATGCCTAAGCTGGGGGAAAGCTACTTGTTTCTCCAACCACTTGGGAAGGTTAGAAGCTACAGGCAAGATTTGCTGACCACCCAAAACAAACCCATTTGGCTACAGAACATCTCTGGTCTTAGCTCACTTCAACAGCACTTTTGTTTCCAAGCCCCTAAGCAAAATCCCTCATCAAGGGACTGGTTTCTCTGAAAATTAGTACATCAGCAAACTGCACATCCCGCTTTCTGGTAAGAAGATTTCAAAGGCTGCTGCAGACCCCCCTTTCTGCTGCAGGGAAGTGGAACTAATTACACAGCACTTGTGAAGCACCACTGGGCCAGTTTTGCCTGCTGGGCTCCCACCGAGGCAGTGACAGTCGGACACTCTCTCTGCTACCAGAGCAGTGAGACACTCTGGATGGAACAAGAACAGTAGTAATAGATTTGATCTTATTTTATTAATTTAGAAAGATGTTTATGGCAGGCTGACACAAATTTCAATGTGAGCTTCACCACCCTCCCATAGTATCTGCAGCTCCTAGAGCCTGCAAGTGGAGGCAAATACACGGTTCCTTAAAAACTGAAGATGTAGGTCAAAACAAAAAGAATATTACTAGAGTTCTGAATACTTTGAGCTCTTTACAGCATCACACAGGTGTTTGGGTTCTTTAGATGTTTTTAAAATCAAGAGCTAACCATAAAACCTGGCATTTGGCTCATGATGCCTCTTACAATGCTATAGAATAATCTCCATTTTACAAAGGACCCAGACCCTGAAATCTATGTGAGTATTTCGGTGTAAGAACTCAAATACATTAACAGCTGCAAGGCTGTCAAGACCAAAATAGTGAGAACATGAACAAGAAACGATTCCCATCACAACAGCAAACCACGAAGACAGACCTCCAAACCCTGCCCAGGCTTCTCCTAGGCTCCAGTCTTCCCATACCATCCTCGGCTCTAACCAGTTCCCATCGTGGCAGCAGTTCAGATCAAGGCTAATTGTATTTGAATCTACAGGGTACCAATTTTCCAGCGAAGGGGTTTTAATCTAACATGCAGATCTCTTGTCTGCATTCACATCACCCCAGAGACCCATAACATAGGTCATTTGTGCATACACAATCTCGGTAATAGGATGCACAATTTTAAAATGGCTAAATCTGTAGAGAAGAAAAAAAATGTTATTACAGGAGGGGAGAAAAAAAAAGATTAACTCACAGGCTGAGATCATGTTTGCCAAGTTTCCACCCAGAGAATTATTCCAGTACCGAATTCTATGCTACCAAAATAACGGGTTTATACAGCAGGCGTTGTGCCAGCTTTTTGGCTATAATTATAGTGTTTTCCTCTCTCAAGTTCTTTATTGATATCTGGAATTTTTTTTTTATTTTTTTTTTTACTTTTTTTTTAAAAAGAGGAGGAGGTGAAGTGATTTTATACGTTCAACAAACTCCAGCAACACTCGATGCAGTTAAAAATGGGGAAAGTTTTAACAACCTGCTAGCCTCCAACTTCACAGGAAATGTCAGTGCCACTATCAGACTGTAGAGAAACCCCAGGGACCCATTACTGCGGTTTGAAGATGTCCCTGCACTTCCCTTTTAAGTCGGTGCCGGAGCTGCTTGCTTCACTCGGTTGCTGCTGTGCTGCACAATATTCCTTTGAGGAGATGCTTTGCAGTGACAAAATAACTGCTGACAATGTGAATACTAGCTTCATTTTAATTTTGTTTTACATTTTCTTTGCTATGTTTTGATCCTAAAAATCTTTAGAGCATCATTTTTTATGATCATAAAGCAACTATTTATACAGTACCACAGAGGCATTCCGTTGCTTCTTCCCCCACCCTTTCCCATTTTTCCCCCTCCCTTCCCCCTCATCCAGAGGGAGCGGATTGTGAAGGCATGACATATCCTCAGCGTAGTTCCACTAAAGGAAAGAAGCAGGAGGGAAGAGAAGCACCTTAGCAAGGATGTAAAGATCAGCAGTGACACAAAATAGGGCGACACTACCTTTTTAGGTTTTTTGCAAGCTATAAAAAAATAAACATAGAGAAATGCAATGTCAACTGCTCAGAAATCAAACCCTCGTGACAGTCATCCCTTGTAAAAGATGCTTAATTCCCTCCCCACCTCCATCCCAGTAGGGGCAGCTGACAGCAGTCACTCCCAGTTCAAGCAGCTCTTACGCAGAGATGCATTTGACTGAAGTCTCAATAAGGGAATTTATTATTACTTCTAAAAACCAGGGCCTTTTCATCCTCCTTTATAACTGTGGGAAACTTCACCATCATCATTGAAATTAAAATTCCATCAGCCCCAAACCCAGGAACAATTAGCCCAGCAGAGATGACTCCCGATAGTCTTTAACATATAATAACCAATATCCAATGCACCTCAACATTGTGAAGATCTCTGTAAATGAAGTGACATCTCTTGCAGGACAAAGCCTGGAAATGTTATCCTTCGGTGATAGGAATCCTAAGGGGACAACCATTCTCCCTCCTTCGAAATCTGACTTAATTGTTCCAGTTGCTGGAAATTTTAACAATTTCCCCAGTCGCTATGCCAAGTTGTGTTAAGCTCTGTCTGCCTGATATGCCAACCAAAGGCAGAGGGAGATAAGGAGAGCTCTGGGAATTACACAAACCAACTTACACAGAGTTACTTCCCTTCCCAGGCTCCTTCCTTCAGCTTTGTCACTATTTTTACTGCTTATTATTAGTGCCCCATAACTGGAGCCTGCAGCTCCTTCACCTGCAGCACCTTGGCTACACCCACACTAGAAGGGCTTTAAAGACGTGACCCTGCATTTAACATCTTTTACGTTCATCTCTCTTCCGTATTTTCTTTATTTTCCAGTAAAACTACATACATTCTTTACCCTATCTGCTTTTCTCCAGCAGCACGGGGGCTGTGCTGAGGGACACAGATCAATCTTCTGCATCTGAACTTATCCTCCCAGGTCGAGTTTTCAGTGGTGATAATGGTGGGAATCACTTGATTTTCCAAGAATAAGATGAGACAAAACTGGATCCAATCCACTGGATCTTTGAGTAGCAAGAAAGAGTTTGTGGTGGTCCTCCTACAACTCCTAAACAGTACAAGAGGTTCTCAGTAAGGTCCTACCCCCCGCTAGATAAATCAAAGGCCCCATACCTCCAACTTTGAGAAAATGTATTTCACGCTGGCATTTATTCCTGGACATTGTAATTTTTGGCAAAGTATGTCTTTACAGCACAAAAATCCCCTCCTTGTCCATCTCAACCACCTTTGCTGCCACCTGCCAAGACAAAAAGCTGGTGAAACCTTTTTCTAAGTTTCCTCCTCCCAAAATTGAACTACAATGTAAAGGCCAGAGCATTTAGTAAGGGGCTGCACTTCTATAGCTCTCAAGTGCAAAGGTTGATCTATATTGGATTTCAGAAAGGCTAAGCCTTCTCCAAGAAGCAGTCATAAGAATCATTACATTCAGTCATCTGTTGGGGGTCTTGCACCTTTAAATAGACCTTCCCCACTGGATCAATGCTCAGGTCGTTAGCAATGTAGTGCTGGATCTTTGGAAGGGATTGATCTAAGATAGGAAATAAGAGTTGCACTAGTTGCATACCCTCATGGAGTTGGGAGAAGATTTTCTCTCTAGAGAAAGACCTTTCTCTCTACCTGCATAATTGTCACCCTTTTGCACCCAGCCAACAGAGAAGCTGGTCCATGGCACATGGCCCCCTTCCTCCAGTGTTGGCAATATGAAGTTGTCAAGAAGTGTAACTTCAAGGACAAAACAAGCCAGTTCTTGTCTCCTTATTTGATCTCCTCATGGATTGTCTTTGCACATCACACAGCTTTAGTTTCATCCCAAACCTTCACAGAATGTCTCAGATTGGAAGAGACCTCAGAGCTGATCTACTCCAACTCCCTGCCATGGGCAGCGATGCCTCTCAACCAGACTTCATTGCTCATCCAGCCTGGCCTTGAACACCTCCAGGGAAGGGGCAGATACAGCCTCTCTGAACAATCAATTCCAAAGACTCTGCACCCTTGCACTGAAGAGTTTCTTCCTAAGATGCAGTCTAAACCTCCTCTCCTTCAGTTCCAATCCTTTTCCCCTTGTCCTAGATGCCCTTGGGAAAAGTCCCTCTGCATCCTTCCTGTAGGTTCCCTTCAGGTACTGGAAGGCAGCTATAAGGACCTTATAAGGACAAATTTATAAGACAAACTTCACGACAGACCTTCAAAGTAGCATGAACTTGGACAGCCGACAATATTCCTCAAGGTGTGAAGAGCCAATATCACTTCCATATTATATTCTGTTCCAGCTACACACAGTGACAAGAATGCTTTTCTCCCCTGTAGCCCTTTTCCCCCCACTATAACTCCCAGACTCAGAAGCCTACAAACAGGAGATGCCTTTCTCAAGTCTTTTCTTCCAACAGGAGCCAGGAACAACTAGAAGAAATCACTAGCTTGTTACTAAGTTAGAAACCGGAATCAATGTCAAGACTGGCAACAGCCCACAAGTGTTTCTCCTCCAGCAAAGTGATTTTGTTGAACTTCCTATCACTTTAAAATGTTTTTGAGAAGGAAAGATTTTTTTTTTAAACTGTTTGGGGGCAGCAACTGAAACATTTCAGTTAAAAATAATTGGATTGTAGCTCAGAAACCTCATAACTCTTTGTAAAAAAAAATAAAGCTTTTACAGGAGAAGATTTTTCTTTTCTGGAAAATATGAAGAACACTGTGTACAGGAACTTATTCCACCAAAAAGAAAATTTCAGTTTAAAATCCTGAAATGCCCTCTTCAGGAATCAGTTTTTAAAAGCAAATATTTTTTTAAGCCCTTTTTTGGGGGGGAAGGTGACATCATCAGTCACTGAGCAGGACCTGCCCTGACAGCTACCAGCTACACACACACAGCACACATCTCCCACTGCAGATTAGACCAGACCACTATGTCCTTCACTCTGTCCAGTTCAGGAAGGATATGGTTCTTTATACCTACAAACAAGGCCCATATACCCTGCTCTCTCACAGGTCTGATTTGTCCCCTCCCATACCAAAGAGCCTCACTGGTTTCACTAGGGCCATCCAGCCCAGACACATCCATAGCATCAAACTCCTCTGTGCCCCCTGCAAGGTTTTCCCCACAAATCAGCGACAACCTTAAACCAATTCTATGGTAGGATGGAGGCAACCGGCAGCCTCTGATGCTGGCCTCCACCACAGTGTCACAAGCTTTGCCACTTGAGTGCGATAGGCGCTTGCCAGCAGGAGCAGGCGGCTCAGGATGCAGCCTGAATTCTTCCTCACAAAAAGAAGTATTAGTTTTGAAATGCAAGCCGCAGCTTATAAATGCCAAGAAACTCCTCTGCCACGTGAACGCTTCCAGAACTGTGCTGTGCTGAATTAAAGGGGTTCAGCCTGCCTTCAGCTCTGCACACACAAGGAGACAGCTTGACAGATAAATACGGTTAGGGGTGCCGACAGCTCTGGTCAGTGGACAATTAAGGATGGGAATAACGACCATGCCTGGGTAGCTTCAGCTCCACAGCACAAATTATTCCTGCTAGAGAGAATTCTATTAGTAATATTTGCATCTTGCTAATAGAAATCCAATTACTCAGAAAGACTGTGAGCGCATTATCCCTTTTTAGTTAGAAAAAAGACATTTGCCTTCTTCTGCAAACAGATTCTTTTATTTTTTTTTGCTTCATCTCTACTTTTACTTTTGTTCCCGCAGGTCCTCTGGGATGCAGCATCCTTCAAGGACATGTCAGAGGAGCAACGCTATCCCGTCATCCTCTCGCTTTGAGGCCTAGCAGCTGAATCACCCCCAGCCCTATTTTCTTTTGCGGTGTTAGATTAGCGCGAGGGCTTATGACCTGCCATCTGTCACTGCAGTCTGCTGACTGTGAGTCTCTGCTCTCTCCGCAACATTGCTGAGGAGGTGGAAGGCTTTGGGGAAGGGGGGAGGAGGGAAACAGAGCCTTTTCATCCTACTACTGCTGCTCCTTGCTCCAAAGCCATCCCTTGCATCCTCTGTTACAGCTTTATCGGCCTCACTGGAGAGAACAGAAACGCCACCAAGGACTTTTGGGTTTGACATGGTGACATTTGCTGTCCGGGGGCTTTCATGGCGTGACGACGAGCCTAGTGGTACCTCAGAGGCAGGCGGCTCTGAACCTGCGGCTCCCGCATGCTGTTTGATCACACCTGCTGAAGCCTCCCCAGCCTTGCCAGGAAAAGCCAGGCAATGTGACCATGCATCTGGCTTCCTGGCAAGAAGAGGGCTGCCTCTGGCCCTGCGCCAGCGCAGTCCATCTCCTCCTGAAAATAGTGCACCATTGCAAAACACATTTTAAACAGCCATACACACCTCTGCTTGCATAGACCTCCAGGGGCTGCTCTGTCACCCACTGTGGATGGGAGACCCCCATGGATGGTCCAGGAATGAGCCCGCAGGATCTAGGGACAAAGTGATGCATTGAGTGCTGAATTTTCCTGCTGGATTTACAGTAATCTGGTGGCAAAGCTACTGCCCTGAAGAGAGGAAATAACTTTTCATTGCAGCAAGGAGTCATAAGACAGCAACTCTCCTTGAGAGCTGAGGGAAGGAGTGTTCCCACCTCCTGTTGGTTTGCTCAAAAAAAAGAATTCTGCATAACTTCTCCAATATTTCCCACTGAGTCTCAGTATAACTGTACCAGAACTTCCCAGCTCCATCCCCGCTAGAGCAGATGGGACTTTTTCAGATCAACTGACTTCTGTCTTAAAAATAAGACAATGTACAACAATGTGGGCAAACACCAAACCAGTACAGCTGTGGGACCAGACTTCTCCCCACAGCAGTTCCTTCCACCACTGCTTCCTGAAATGGTTTCCACTTAGATATCAAGCCCATATTAAGCTCCCAGTTTCCACACTGGCATGTGCTCTCAGGTCATTTTCCCCCAGTCTCTGGTGAGCAACCACTATCATTGCAAGATCACAACATGAATAGAAGAACGAGCAACCAGTGGATAAAGCCCTGATGTGGGACCTTGTGTGTCATCAGCAACAGTGAATCTGCCAAAGCATTGAGTCCTGGTGCATGGGGAGAAGCAGCTCTCCCAGCTGGCCTCCAAATAGATCCTCTGCCTTCAGACACCACTGGAGTCTGTCAGCATTGGGCTGCTCACGTCTTCTCCTAAGGCACATGAGAAGACTCCAGAGATGTTTCTCTGGCTGGGAAAGAAGACCGGAGTCAGGTATCAAAGGAAAAGAGCAAGTTAATTTCTCCAACCTGACATCCCACAAGACTGTTTCAGCACAAGCTGATTCTACTTTGGAGATCCAGTAGTCTCAGTCAGACCCTAGTAACCCGTGGCACAGAAATGACTGAGGGGGGGGAGGGGGGTCACCTGCCACTTCACCAAAGGGTTCTATGCACTGAGGCCCTTCAGCATGCACAGGTAAGTACAGAAATAAGTCTAGTATGCCATGATCAGATGCCATGTCCTCCCATCCCTTTCCAAGCAGTGATCCATCCAGCAGATGGTCTTGTTGACAAGGAGCCTGTGGAACTGGCACTGCGTTCTCCACGGTGGTCCATGACCTCACCGCAGAGCTGCATTCTGGATGTTGCTAGGCACATGTGGGCAGTCTGATGTTAGCATGCAGAGAGTCTCAGAAATCAGATTATAATGTATCACCCCCTAACTGATAGGAGCAGTACATCCCACCAAGCTAGAGCTGCCTTAGCACCCTCTTTGACAGCATTTGGGCTGGATGGTATAAGAGGCTTTTTGGCCATGTGGGCATCCAGAAATTCTGGGCAAGTGGCCCCTGTGCACACACAGATCGTCTCATTGCATTTGGGTTTGCTGCAAGTGGTCAAGCTATTTTTGCAGCAGATGTGCAGCAGGTCCAACACAGCTTGAAAAAAATCACTGTACATGTGTTACATGGTGCATGTGCCCATATTTCTGCACAAAACCTCCCATCAGGAGCATGACACCTTTTATCAGAAACCAGCAGGACCAAACATCCAACAGGGCTCTGAAGCCCAGTCTAGTGTTTGTGTGCTCAGCCACATCGACAGTGTGCGCAGGCATATTAACCAGGCTGCACTCCCCCCTCCAGCAACCCTGCATTCAGGGATACGGCAGGAATACAACTGGGAAAGAGGACAAAGGGCAAGGATGCAGATTGTAGAGTTTGGTGTCAAAGCTGAAGCTGCTCAACTTCAGTTTTTCTAACAGTCTGCACTCTTGTGAGCCCAGGAGCACACAGGAGGCACTGGCAGAGCTACTACTGGATCACTGCTGTGAAGGATGCAGACTTGACCCACGCAAATACTTGTGTCACTAAGGTACATTGGACTTCTTTCTAGACCCACCTAGCCTATTTCAGACAGCACCTGGAACTGCATCCAGGTGCGTGATCAGGCAAAGCTGCATGTTGAAGACAGAGGTTTCTATTGAAATCCCAAGCTTCTTTGCCTGACCAATACAAGGTTCATGCCAAACTTTCCCCACAGAAACAATCTGGTGAGACTTGCTAAGACGCAAACCTGGAGGAATAACAGTGATCCAGATGCTCTTCTACAACTTGAGGGCCCATCACAACTCATCCAGGCTCTTTGGTGCAGCAAAATCATAGGAGAAAGCAGTGCCCCAGGTTTTCTTGTAGATGTTTTGCAGCATGAACTGTGTACATCAGATTCACAGGCATCAGGCATGCAGAAGAGCTAAAGGAGTCATTTGGAAATACGGAAGTGTATAAGTTAGTCTAGCTTGAGGGCTCCAGTAATTTATGCACCGAGAATTTATACAGGTCATGTACCTATTTACTTTGCCGTGCTCTAAAAAAATGCACAGTTACCTTAGCAACTTTAGCATTGCAAGAGAGTACAGAGCTTTCTTAAAGAGATATTGTCAGCAGTGGTCAGCATGCCCAGCTGTCCCCTCACTTCCCCATTTGGGCTGGACTTGCGTTCAGGTGTGGGTTTTCCCCTCAAATCAAACATTTCCTTATTTTAACAATGAGCAGCTCATCCCAGAGCTCATCGCCATTATCTAACAGTAAACAAAAATAAGGCTGCCATGTGCAAGAATGAGAAAATGTCATAAAAAATTGACGGAGTTTACTCATTTCATCATCCTGACATGTTCTGAAAAGCTTAAAATAATTCTCCAATTTGTGGAAATTGCCTAGACTCCATAAAAACAGAAAGTTGCACCTTGGGGGCTTTCAGATGTAACAAAACATTGTAGAAAGAATCTGATAAGCTGACTAGGCAATAAGCACCCAACCTCTCACATTAGTTTAGTTCATTCATTTGTTCTTCTCCCCAGGATTTTGTTCCCCCACTAAGTTTGCTCACAGAGGTTTTCCTCCCCTCCTCAAAGCTAAATTAAAGTATGTAGAAAAGGCTCCCCGGTGGCTGAAAGGCAGAAGTCACTATTCAAAACAGAAACACAGCCAGTACCTGGCTGAGACAGATACTGCCAGGTCCGTCAGTAACCTCCTGTGAGTCCTGACAAATATGTGACTAATCTCACAAGCTAACAAGTGTCTGATCAATTCCCCCAGCTCACAGCCAGGCTGCTGGAAGTTTGTCCCTCCTCTTCTTTCCCACCAACCTCTAAGCCATAGCAAACCATGCCGTCTGTTTACCTGTGTACCTATACAACCATCCCCCAGCTTTCTGCAAAATAGAACAATAAAATAATTTGTCTCCCAAATCACCTTGACCTTGCAAACCTTTGAGAGCGCAGTGAAGACTGAAACAGCACTTTGGGGTTTTATTTTAAAGCTATAAACATTTCTTTTCCCCAGCACTCTGGGACACCCCGACGTTGTGCCTGTTGAGCTAGGGCAGGAGGAAACCTATAAACTCCATTTTTTGGCAGTCACCTTATTCCTACACCATCAAAAAAATAAGTCAAATTATGGCTCTTTTCAATCACAGGGACAAAAAGAAACCAAGCAAGATCTTGACCCTGATGGACAGTATGTGCTACCAATCAAATTCTACAGCAGTAGGTCCATAGGGTTGTGTTTTAGATGGACTTTGTCTGAGAATTAGGGACAATACCTACCACAAACTCTGCTGCTTTTACATTTCTGCCTGTCCCTTGTCCTGATAAGCACCAGACACCTCCAGAGCCTCATCTGAGGAAGAGATATGGCAGGTGGGCCTCAGAAATCACATCCATGAACAGACTCCCTCCTGTTGCTTACAGGGCTGGGAATTCATGATTTGTTGCTCATGCCATTGTGGTTCAACGTAACCAAACCTCAGTGCTTTTGTTCCAACATTGCATCCAACTGTTGTTGTGGAGCCCATTCAAAAGAGCCTCAGCAATAGGGTCTGGGGATCTTGTGACTGCACCCTGCATCTGTAAACAGGGACCAACCATGCCAGCAGGGCAAAAGGTTGATACCCTGTTATACCCTTCCTTCACATTATAGCCTCCTGGAAACCAGCAGAGAGGCTTCACGGAAGATTACAGCTGAAAGCTGTGTTTTCTGCCATAGTCTCCTCTACATCCAACTTGCAGATCTGCATTGAGGTCCCTGGGTTTAAGAGCCTCCCACACACAAACATCACATGCAGCATCCCACCTGCCTTTCACGGCAAGGCAAAGAGCCTCCTGCCCTCCTTTCTTCCTCTGCCCTGAATGGGAAGGAGTCTGGGAATAGTGAGATTTGTGTGGAGCTGCTGTGCTCCCCATCCTCCACTCCTCGTGCTTCCTTTCCTGCAAGCTTTTTTCCATAGAAGGAAGCAATCTGCCTCCTGTGCCCAGGTACCGCAGGCAGTGTGCCACTTTGCCAACACACTGTCAGATCCATGCCGCGTCACAACGAGCCCCACCACATTAATTCAACTCTGTGGATTAAAAAAAATTAAATAAATAAATAAAGGAGGGAAAGCAGGACAAGGCATAGCAGATGGCTGAGGACAGATACAGCATCCCATTCTTTCTTGCTCTGCAAGAAAACAGCTTTACTCTATGCTGTTTTATCATGCTGCTCCTAGGGTTTGGGGGGTTTTCTCTTATCTAAAAAAAGTGCAGGAATCAGTGTCCAGACACCCAAGGTTTCCATGTCTTTCCATTGCCTCCACTTAAATTTTGTGGATTTCTGTTTGTGATGCTACTCTTTGGGCCACATGGCAAAATGAGGGTGCAATTGCTCTGAGATAATCACACCCTTGGGGTGTTATTAAGCACAAGGCTATGCCTCGTGCCTCTTGCTCTCAGGGGATGTGATTATATCATGATAGCCAAACTCCCCAGAGACACCTTATTGCAATTATGACATTTCTTTCAGGTTTATGTATGAATACATTATTCAAAGAAATGACTTTGATCATCAGAAACTTCCACTTAGTGTTCAAATACTTAAACTGGGTGGTTTACCGAGATGAAGTTCCTTCTTTACAGCGTCTGACAGGGAGAGAAACAGGGCTTTTAATCTGAGCAGAGCAGCATCGGGGTCTAATCACCATCACACAGATACATTTGCTCTTATTTAAGATGACAGTCTGTCAGATAACCAAACAAATCCCAAATATTCAACCTCTGTTTTGGCTATTCCAATGTCTGCAGAACTAACTCAACAAAGAATTTTTCCAAAGAGCAGCTTAAGACAAAAAGAATTAAAAGCTGGAGCTGTTACCTTCTGGCCTCCTAAGCACAAAGACCTGATGGTTCAAGGACAAAAGAACAGAAGAGGTTCCTCTTCCTGACTTTATGACCTTGGCTGCACCACTAAGCTTGAGAGGTCCCATTTGTGTAAGGCATCAGCATCACACCCACCTGTTTCCAATGACCTCCTGAGCCTGTTTGCCATGAATGGCCCCAGCGCTCCAGCAAAACCCATAGGTAGATGTGTCCACCTTCTTCCCTTGGTTATAGACAACTCTGTGGCAGCAGGATTTCATTTTCTACTTCTATTGTGGTGCAAGAAAAATCAGATCTACAATACCAAAGAGTTAAATAGTTGAGAGGCCAGAACTGATTCTACACATTAGTGGTGGGGCAAAATCAAGGTCACACAGACAAAGGGTCACAGGAAAGGCTAGGGCAGTGCCGCAGATGGATAGTGTTAACTGATAAAAGGTGTGGCCAGAAGGTCTCCAAAGCCCATAAGGATTCTTTAGGGACCTACTGAATTAAAACAGAGAAGCAGAAGTAACAGCTGCACCCCAATAGCAATGAATGTTCCTTAGAGACCCATGGACTCAGTGATAGGGGGCCATGTATCTGTTCCTGTGTTTGTTTTCCTGACCTTGGCTCAGTGTTTATGAAATACATATTGGTTATTGATCACCCTCCCTGTTCCTCACCAGAGAGAACCCAACAGTTAATAGCAGAGGTCTGGTGTCAGAGAAACACAGCAAACACATAACAGAAGACACAGCCTAAGCATTTAGTGGAAGAGATCAGAAAACGTGCCTCAGAAGCTCAGGGGTATCATCCAGAGGCTGATTTCATTGCTCCTGTAGAGACAAAGAGAAGAGCACTCAGGCCAGGGGACAGCAAAGCAGATATTCCCAGTGTCCAGCAGCTCTCTTTGCTCCCAGATCATAACAGCTCTGCTATTGCTATTTCAGAATCCAGCAAACCCAGGAGTTGTGCCAGGAAAGTGTAATTTATTAACCAAATTCTGGCTGTGTATTTCGGGGTTTTTTTTTAAAGTCTTGATTGGAATAGAAACCACAACAAGAGCTCAGCATGCACAGGGGAGCTGATCAACGTGCAGCGAACATTCCTGCTCTGGGCACTCAGTTAATACCAGCATCATTCTGCTCTTCTGCTTGTGACCCAAGCAGAAATCTCAGCATTGCTCCCTTTTCCCTACGCCAGACCCAGCTTTCTTGTGCAAAGTTTCAATCCCTGATCACACTTCTCTTCCAAACGTAATTGCATCCTGTCACAAGCTTTGATCTCTCAAATAGAGATCAGCTCTAAAATTGCCAGTGCTCGGGGGTCTCTGACACGTGCTGTATTGGAACTTCCCGGCAGAATGGTTTAAAACAGCAGGTTTGTGGCTCTGGTGAGCTGTAAGGTAGTTCAACCTTTCATTTGGGACTTGCAATCAAGCTTTAGGAAACAGCCTATCTGTGAAGCTCCTGACACCTTTGTTCCTGTTGATTTTTCTGTCTATTGAGCTGCTTAAACTGAGGTTTCTTTAGACCTGGGTTTCTGGAGGTACCAGATATGGCCTCAAAGTTGTGCCAGGAGAAGTTAGGCCAGACATTAGGAAAAATATCTTCATGGAAAGGGTAGTCAGGCTTTGGAACAGTCTGCCCTGGGAGATGGTTGAATCACCATCTCTGGACGTGTTTAAAAGTCATGTAGATCTGGAGCTTAAGGACATTATTTAATGGTGCGCTTGGTACATTTAGGTTAATGGTTGGATTTGATGATCTTAGAAGTCATTTTCAACGAAAACAATTCTATGATTCTATTTACCAGAGGCCACAGCCCACACACTAATGCACTTAAAGCTGTTACATGCTTTGAAAAGCCCAGTCCTGCTGTATTCTTTGATATCAGTCCCACCTGCAAACGGGGTACACAAACACTTCCCATCTGCCCAAGACCCTTCGATAGCTACTGTGATTCTCCTGTATCTTCCTCAGTCTTCCCACCACCTTCAGAGCTCATCACACTCACACCTTTTCTCCTGAATTTGAGAAGCGAGTGGAAGCATCAGCGAATCTGTTACACAGGTGATGCCTCACTTCCAACAGCCACGAGAACATTCCTGCCATGGAAGCCAAATATATATCTGAAGTGCTAAAGATAACAAGAGTGAGCATTATCAGCCTCTCATCACTGTGTGCTTACTGGGGATGAATTTGAATCCATGGTGAACTTCATGTATCTCACCTCCACTGCTGACTAGCACTGAAGGTGACTCCATGCAGGGGCAGCTTATCTCCAGTAGTTTACCAAGTTAATTGGAACAAGCTGAAAAGCAGCTCAAATGATCAAATTTCCATACACACAACATTGTTTTCTATCTCTTTGGTGAATACTGCAGCATTACGAGGTGACACATGAGAGAACAGTGAGCTTGGTTAGGATTCAGCGATAAACCATCCCTGTGCTTTGAAATCTCTGGGTGATGATGATGAACAGAAATACCAATGCAAAACAGAATTATTATGAATATTGCTGTGAACCAAGACTCACAACATTTGCACTGCTGCTCAGCCAGCCTCCTCCAAACAGGGATTTTCTTTACGCAATGAATTTGAGCAGAAACCAAAGGTTTGTATGTTATCAGGGAAATTACTTCTTGCTTGTCCTGTTATCACACGACCTTACCTACAGGTGGGGAGCGATGCCATGGGGCCAAAGTGGCCGGTCCCATTAAGAAAGGTGACGAATAACAGCCACAGTGTCTCTGTACACAAGGACTTGCTTGTGGAGGTGACTGTTAACTTGACTTCTTCCCAGACCAGTGCAGCTCTCTGTACCCATTTAAATGCTAAATCAGTCACCAATTCTGCACCTTTCTTTGACAAAATCTTCTTTTTCTACACCAATACCTTTACTGGCGTCCACACTGGCTCAGATATGGTAATCCACAACAAGCCAGGTAAAATGGGGTAGGTGCACAGAACAGCTACTTGGATGATGTGAGGAAACAGCCCCTTCTTTTATAAAAGAGGGTGAGACAACCTGTCTTTAAGGAATCGTAGAATGGGTTAGGTTGTAAGGGACTTTGGAGACTACCCAGCTCCAAATCCCCTGCCACAGGGTATAGTTTGACCTCACAAAACTGCGGCCACAGGCAATGCTGCTGCTTGTCTCCCCTGGTTCTGAGAGCTGCAAACACACATCACCACCCTGGAAAGCTGCTTAGACCTCTCCTCAAAGTGCCCATTGCCCAGTAGCAAGAGACACCTATGTTCATCCTGAATACAAATAATAAACACAATGCATCTGCAGCAGACAATCCTTTGGACAATTAGCAAGGGAAATACTGACGTTTCTTACAATGTCTTCATGAAGCAGATCTCCTGTTTGCAGTCACGATACTGCTCAAGAGAAGATCTCACATCAGTGTCATTCTCAGAGCTTGACAGCTCTCCACATGGTAATGAATACATGCACTTGTTGTGGTGTTCTTGGTTCTCATGAGGACAGTTACACAAGGACATCAGCACTGCCAGAAAATGAAACCAAGGTGGAGAAGGCAGAGGTTGCCAAAGCTGAGCTGGTGCCTCATGAAATCTGAGTCTCCCCCAAAGACACAAACGCCAGCCTGGTGATATTTGCAAAGGTGACACAAGTCACAGCTTATGCCTGGGAAGTGTAAAAGCCAACAAAAATGCAACAAATTAATTTCAAACACTCCAACATTTAGGGGCTGGGTTTCCAAGTCAATGCAGACTGAAAGGTGATGCTGTCAGTAAAGACATAGCCCACCCGGTAGAGCACGGGGTAGCACACTGCTGCAGCAGACACTGCATTTGCAGCCAATCTGCCAGTGATTAAATGAGCTGTTATTGAGCATTTGCCCTGTTGAACTAGGTTTTTCTTATCCTTATTAATCATTCACTTTACACTACAGTAGCCTCCTGTCTTTAAGCAAAACATCTTTTCTTTTTTCTTTCATTTTTCTTTTTCCTTCTTTTTTCTTTTCTCTTCTTTTTAAAATTTTTCTTTTTATCTTATTTCTTCCTTTTTCTTTTTCCTTATCATCCTTTTTCCCTTTTTTCTTTTTCCTTTTTCTTTCTTCTTTGTTTTTCTCTTCTTTTTCCTTTTTCTTCTCTTTTTCCTTTTTCAATAAGGCACTTAGTATTTTTCCCCTCACTCTGCTGATAGCTGTTATGATCCCCAGAACAGATATAGCTGAACGAAAGCACGAACCAAACCTGGGAGAGCTGGAAAGAGCGTGGGGAAGCAAATTCTTTTTGCACTGAAAGTGAAAAGTAGAGGACATGGCTGGAGCCACTAAGCTCTGGTGTAAACACGGCCATTTAAGAGGATTTGCATAGCATTTATTAACCTTCCGGAAGAACTACACAGACCACAGTCAGGGAAAACAACTGGGTACACATGTTCCTTCCATTCCTGTTATCGAAATACAGCTCCTGCCAGCCACCCTGAGCATCTTCTCAGACAGATAAATACAGGGATTGGGAAGGAGTGGATGCATCCAACCTCTTTCCTATCCCCTTTGGGTTTCATAAAACATGGGATTCATTTTTTGAGCTACATTTTAGGAGGAAAGGTGTGAGCAGCCACCTGCAGGGTTTCAGGTATTTATTAAAGTCTAGAATCAAAGTCAATCCATGACCTGTAGAGAAGGACTGGGATACTGTGTGGATGTATGTGGCTGTGGGTGCTGGGTGTTGGTGATGCCTCAGTCATGGCTGAACATAGCTCATCTGCAGTGTCACGGGCTGTGACAGAGCTCACAGCACCTCCCACACCCTCAGGCTCCTCCACGAGGTCCCAGTTCTGTCCTAATCCTAGTTTAGGATTTCACTTGGCATCACCACAGTTTCTGACAGTTTGCCCAGCAGGAGATGGGGACACCAATGTCTCCTCTCCTCAGTCCTTGGGTGCTCTCAGGTCTCTGGTGTTTTTGTAAGTAATGTGTCTTGTTCTCTTTTTGCTGTTCACAGTCTGTTTTCATCACACTGACCTCAAGGTGCTTAATAAAATAATTTGTAAGGGTGAAATTCATAGCTTCCTGGATTTTTCTTCTTCTCTATGAGCATCTTACTGAGAGACTTTTGGCTGAGAAACAAGCAGATAATGAAAGCAAAAGACCATCCCTATGACAGTAAACATCTTTGTGCACTCGTAGCAGAGTACACAGCAGACATGGGATGAGGTGAGTGGAATGGTGGACGGAGATCTCCCAAAGACACCACCTGCCCCATCTTCCATTGAGCTGAGCTCCTTTGCAAACTGTTCTCTCCTGCTCTCTTTTGGGTACCTGTGCTCCATGGAGAGCACAAATAGACTGGGATCATTCCATGGGCACAAAATACTCTGGGGCTGAGGAGATCCAGATGCTCATCTCCATCCTACCACAGATAGGCACAGTTCCAGGGCCCCTCTAATCATACCTGCATCGCTGGCAGAAACTTGGCTAGAGCCTTGATCCTATAACGGTCATTCTTGGAACCATTGGTGGCTTTTTATGCAGCAGTATCTTGAGCTCTGGGTGACCCTATTCTTTAGCAGGAGTCCTGGTGTCCTGAGACTGCATGAAGAAGGGTGAAAGGTCTCAGTAAGGTACCATTCCCAAGACTCTTGAAAAGAGTGAAGACGGCAAAGTTTGGACTTGTGTGTGAATAGGAATGAACATCAAACATCACGCAGCGGCGGTCAGAGGCAGGGTCAGAGGTGTCCAGGAGCCCTCCAGCCCCAAGGAGCCCAAGGAGTGGCTCCATCATACACACACACACAAGCACACACACACTGCCAACCTCAATATAAGGATCCTATCAGCTTTTAAAAAGAGAAAATCAAAATGGAAAGCTTGTTAGAAGGGATTTTCTTTTCCCTCCCTCAATTTCCACTACATTTTCATTATTTTTCACTCTAAATACATGGTTTGTTCAATTTCAGCTTAGGTTTAAGGGCTGGAGTAACTAATAGGTTTCTTGCTTTCACATAACAGCGGGTTGTAATATTTACTTTGCAAGAGCTGCATAGGAACTCTTTTAAAATAAAGCTCTATATTTGATTTTTCATTGAGTTTTTGGTTAAACTACAGGTTTGCTCTGAGGTTTTAGGAACCCCTTTTTCTCTGTGTTTGTTCTTTGGGTTATAATTTCTGTTAACAATGACTCCTATAAACTCTTAATGTACCAAAATCCACCTTCATAACAGCTAATCCACCACACAAACTCTAGCAGCACCTTCCAAAACCCAAGGTGAACAGGCAATGGAAGAAGAAAACCCAACATCCAATATGTAGGGAAAAGTGCAATTAATGCAAGAGGGAAAGTGAAAAAGAAAGTAAGTTCTGAAATCTCTCCCAGTGATCTCACACTTCCCAGTGCTGCACAAACGCCATTCCAAGGGCTATTTTTAGTCTGGCACACAGGGGGATATTGTTACCCAGCCTGCTGCTAGGAGTAATTTAAAATATCTTTTGGAACCATCAAAGAAGATGTTGTATTGAGGAACGGGCGCAGAAGTCATCCTTATCTCACTTTCTCCATGAGAACATTTGACCTTCCTGATTTGGGTTCACTTGACAAGGAATGTGCTGGCTGTTTCAAGATCTTCATCTCAGAGAGAACGATTATAATGAAAGTTCATCTCGCACCCCCTGCACACAACAGCCTTCCCTTTACCTACCAAAAGGTGACATTTTCCAAGCTGTTACCTAGAGAGCAAAGGACAAATGGAAAAGATCAGTCACAAAAAAAGCAGCATTATCATAACATCCCAGGGCAATTTCAGAGTCCTTTGAAGGCCAGATGCTTCTGCTCGGTATCTAAATTTCCTATAAGAAGAGACTCGATGGAGGCACAAAACATTCCTGTGTCACAAAGCAAAACAAAAAGTCATGGCTATCCTACAATTTCAAATCATTTTCTAGCTGGAGTTGGTAAAGCACTGCTGAACAATCCACTGCAGACAGACTGGAACCATTGCACTGGCTCAGCTGGACAGGAGCTGTGGCAAAGGACCTGCAGCTGAGCTTGGATTTCCTCAAAGTGCACGAATTGTCTGGCAGGATCCCATTGTATCCTGAATAGCAATTTCACAGCAAATACAAGAAACCCCGGGAGTGATAATCCAAACCCAACCTATCTGGAGGCAACACTTTGGGGTGGTCTCTGCCTATGCCAAGGCACACAACTCCCAATGCTTTTGGAAAGTGCTACAATATATTGGGTATACTCGGTGGTGATGTTCAGTGTCCAGACTCTTGTGAAGCCTCCAAAGTCTGAAAATCAAGATTTAGAGTAAAAACTAAGAAACCTTCATCCTTTGCATGATCTGAGTGTGATGGGCTTGGTGATGAACAGCCCTCGAGTACAGTCCCAGCAAGCTGACATATTCCAAACTCCATGAGATCCATTTCCTTGCACAGATGGCAACCTCGCATGGAAGGTCCACAGCGAACTCTAAACTGTCATTTCAACCAAACACTCATGTTGGTCCTGCCATTCTTAAGCCAAAATCATGCCAGACTATCTGCAGGAGCTGAGGAAAGAGACTGGCTTTAGGAGAGTGTAAACTGACTTCACTGGAACCTCTGCCAAGCTGGGCTGAGGGAAATAAGAAGAAAATCACTGTCCTCCAGTTTTAATTCCCAGGGGAAGCAGAGTCTGCGCAGCCTCCCAGTTCCCACTCACTTTGTAAAAAGACAACATAAAAAACAACTAAGGAAGGATAGGGGTGGCCATCCAAGTTCCTACCGACACACAGATCTACCTGCCCTTCTTTTGCTCGGTCACCTCAAGCTGCAAGGTGTCCTGGCTGTTGTTATTTATTTATCTATTTTGCCAAAATCAAGAAAAAACTAATCGATTCTTCTATGATTTATGAGGCAGGTGGGGGGTTCAGGCGAACGTGAAGCCCATGTTGTACATCTCATGATCTCATGATAAGGCAGCAAAAAGGTCAACAAATTACTCTCTCCCTAATGGTTCATTTGAACCAATAAAATTAGAATATTTTATCCTCCTTGGTCAGGCCTGCTTAGAAATCCTGCACCCCCTGCCCCGCTTCCATCCTCAACCTCCCCCCAGACGTCCTCCTTCCCCCCACTCCCAGCCCCTTTCTTTTAACCCTATATCTCTGATCATCCAAGGTGACCTTTTCTCTCCTCTTCTAATACCAAATTTTCTGGCTGAGTGCTGCCCAGCACCGCTGCCACCCAGCCCGGAGGTCCCTCAGCTCCAGGGGCATTCCAAATAGGAACCATTCCAGACAGGAATCATTCCAAGCAGGAATCATTCCAAACAACTCACAGCACTCGAAGCTGCAGACCCAGCCTGGGACGGGCTGTGCCTCTCACTGCATCGATGCTGCTGCATTGAGCAAGAAAGGATGGAGGGGACAAAGCCCTAGGGCTCCCACCCTGTTTGGCAGAGGTTTATTTGTCTGTGGGAGTCTCGTGAGTTCTAAATTTGCAGTAGATGAGTGAGGGAGATTCTGCTTTAGCCAGAGCTGGAGAAGCAAACGCTGAGGGCTGCCTCTTTGGAACAACCATCACATCTAATCGCTGTCCCCGCTGCTGAGTGAAGGGGGAAGCAGCAGGATGGTGAGTTCAGTCGGGTGACCCGATGCAGTTTTAATGAGTCTCTCTTTTTTTCTTTTCTTTTTCTTTTTCTTCTTCCCATTTTTTTTTGCCCCCTCCGGCCTGGCTGTTTTAATATGGAAATATAGCAAATTCTAACAAAATAAGGCTGGTGCTCAGAGCTCAAACTGAAGGTAAAGCTCCGGGAGCCTTTCAGCAGTCACAGGGCAGAAACAGCACTAACAGAAGCAATTAGTTTCTTAAGTTCTTTAATATGGGGCCTTTGGAGAGGGTGGACACCAGATTAAGCCCCGCTTCATTTGTCTATTTATTCAGCTGTCAGAAAGCTGAAAGGGTTAAATCGTCTGTTGGAGAAGAAAGACTTCACAGAACCAGTTCCTGGAGTGACTGTCCCCATCAAGCAGCCCCAGTGCAGCCAAAGCTGCTCCACTGCAGCAAGGCTGGTCGCTGCAGGATGACTTCATGCATTAAATACTTTAAAGAGGCCTTTTTGCCCCATTCCCAGCAGATGCAGAGTGCAGTGAGGCTGGGCGTGCAGCAGAACCTGACTCAGCAAAGGCACCCGATAGCAGAGCAACCTCAGAGGTGCTGGAATTCACCCCAAGCAGAGCAAAAAACCCACCAAAACCAAACAAGATGAGGGAGTCTCCAGGTTGGGGTACAGAGGTGCAACTGGGAGAGGCTGGACTGCAGCAGTGGCCTCTCTCCCTGTAAATAACAGAGAGATTATGCCTCACATTTGTACATAGTTCGTGTTCGTTCCCTCACTTGCTTGCTTCCCCTTCCTTGCAGTCACATGTGTGTCCCCAGTGTTTATCTCAGGGCTATATAGATATGATGCTCTCTCCGTGTTCCAGCTCCTATTTCAAATCATTCCAACCAAACTGCATTTAAGAAGTTAACTCTCCCAGTGAAGTGGTTTTGCTCTGTGTGCCTCACTGCACACTCTGTGTATCAGCCATGCTTGTAGCGAGAAGGGTTTTAATTACAGGCTCATGTTTGTGGTGCATGGCCAGTTTATTCCTAATGTAGGTCACTAATTCAGGTTCTCTTTTGGCTGGAGTATTCACCAGTGTTTCTAGCTGTGATGTCTGAGAGCCTGTATCCAGCCCCCAGAGCCTTTGCTCTTTCTCATCATTAGAGATACAAATCCAAGAGAATCCTTCCTCACAATCTAAGCAATTTGTGGGTTTGTTTGATTGCTGTTCCAGGATTTACTTTTGTTTCTTGAAGAATTAAAGATGTGAGATATTCAAAGGGGACTGGGAGGACAGCTCACACCCCTTACTCCGGCGAGGAAGGAAGGCAGCTTAAGGAGCAGGACAGCTCCAAACACAGGGGCAGTGTGCATTGTGCAATGCAATTTCGTTGTAGCTTGTAATTGAGTTGTGGTACTATAATCACCTGCAATAACGTACGAAGACTGACTGAAGTGCCTGGGTAGTGCAGCTGAACATTCAGATATTTAAATCCAAGGTGTTCTAGCTTGCTCCTGTTGAAATCAATGGAAGGTCTCCTCTGCTTGTCGCAGTGGGCAAAACCAGATCCAGCTCATAGAGAATGATGACAGGAGGGGAAATGGGCAAGTTCACCCAAGGTTGCAAATCTTGATTTTTTAAGTTGTAATTTCTGCTTGATTTTTTTTCTGGAGAAGTGGTGTTGTTAGGGGTAAAGAAAAAAAATTCTATTTTCTTCAACACCCATAAATAAAATAGAAATCATCCCAATGCAAGGGAGGAAAGAGAAGAGAGTGAAAAATCCTGTTTATGTGCCTCTTCCTTTCATGTCTTGATGATGTAAAACTTCCTTAGCATCTATTTTCTATTTTCCACTTCATCTACACAAAGGATAAGCCCAGATCCTGCTGGATTCACAACTGACACAGATATCTCGAACCAGTTTTGAGTGCCAAGTGTGAAAACACTTATACTGCAAAGCATGTCGTAGCCTCACACAGAGTTTAGTGTAGGGGCAGTTTCCTACCCCTCACCCTTGTCTGTTCAAACACATCCTGACCAGGTATTTGCTCTCTTAGCTGCCTGCTAACACAATTTCTATTGTTTTATTTTCCCCAGGACTGAGTAGCTTCTTATTAGCAACGTGGGTCTGGCTGTTCATCCTCCAAACTCACTTCATAAAAGCTTTAGTTCATATTTCCACTGAGACAATAGTGATGCCCCAGTTAACCCCAGGAGATGGAGGCTCCAACCCCCATCTTGGGAAGGACTAAACCAACTTCAATTTTTTTCTATGGAGAGGATTTTCAATTCCCTCTCCCTAAGACCATTTCCTTCAATTGACTTCTAAACACCATGAAAGTTCAGGGGAAATATTACAGTTCCACTACTGAGATCAAGCTAACACGTTGAAGGCTGAAGCTCATTCCCATGCTAAAAGATGCTGCTTCAAAATGTTCTCTGGGATTAAAGGCTGACTTTTCAAAAATAAAGCTGTAGCTGACTGGAGAATTTTCCTTGAAAGAAAGCAGGAAACACCTCATACAAAACCTAAATCAAACAGATTACTACAACAGGCTAGAAAAATCAACGGGAAGGGTCCTGGTGCTTCCGGTAGGGAATAAAGGGAAAGAAAATGGTAATTGCCAGACCTTGTGAGGGAACTCAGAAGAAACCTGGTTGTAATCAATTCCTGGACATAGGAAAAAGGGATCTTCCAAAATATCAAACCACACTGAGGAAAGGGCGAGGGAAAACTATCCCACTATTTCCAGTCTCCCGACTGGAAATTCAACCCACCCCACTCCCCAGATGATTTCAGTATTTCATGCTGTGGCTTGTTTGCTTCATGTGCTTTGCTTCGGGGGGGTTGGTGAGAAAGATTGCTTTTTTTCAGTTATATTTGACATAAATAGTAAAAGCCTTTAGCAGCCGACTATCTTCTGCTCACAGAACTCTTTTGTGATAAAGCAAGAATTAGGGAGCAGTTACACACCCCTGCTCTCCCATCACCTTCAGAATCCAGAGGAAATGAAAAGTCTCTGGAAAGAGTGTCCCCTTGATGGGGACGTTCTGTTTGTTGGGGAAAAAAAGGTTTCAACCGCTGCTCTGGACTGCTCCATCAGTTCCTACTTTCACATTCAGATCGGTGTCACGATGTGGCGGGGNCTTTGTGTTCCTCAGCTGGAGGAAAACACCGGGAATACAAATTGGAGGTCGGATCATTTCCTGGCATTCCTGCACTGAACATTTCAACGGCCCTGCCATCACCACGCTCTCTCATTTATTTGAAAAGCAGAACAGATTTATTCCACCCAGAAGTCATTCAGAGCACGACACAAAACAAGCAGGACTTGTTTTCCTGACAACAACCAAAGTCAGGGCTGCTTGTTTTGCTAAACTGCAGCGGTGTTAGGGCACTCGTCTTTCAAAACAATCCCACTTTTTTCTGCATTTCAAGAATCGATTCTACACATCTGGCATAACTCCTAGTGTGCTGACGGACTATTTTCCACCAGGATTTTAAACTACAATATTGAGAGCCACCCCTGTACCTATTCTCTGTGGCAAACATAAAGGCCCACTCAAAGGAAATCAGATTTGGCCAAATTTGGGGCCAACCTCCTGATCACAATGTGTTCCTGTTGGAGGACTGTCCTGAGACACTGTTTACTTAACATTAAGTTCCTTTCTTATAGAGAAAGAAAAGCAAATGGGCTGGGAAAGTAGAAATGACCCAAAGACAAAGAACAGACCTGTCAGGAAGCTGAGCCTACTGCTCATGTTGCTGGCTAGCAGCCCCATCTTCTCACCGCTACTCAAGCTCTCCATCTTTGCAGGGTATGCAACTGGCATATGGAATTTTTAAAGGCAATTTTGTAAAGATGGGCTTCTATTTCTGTTCGTGCCATAGCTTTTACTCCTGAGGCAGAAACAACCCATGCCTGAGTTTTGCATCCATGCATATGCATTACCTGGAAAAGGCAGGCGAATGTCAGTTTTGGGTTCCTACCAAAATCTTTCCTTATAGCTGAGTTTTTTCTCAGGAACTGGAGAACAGACAGAAGCAGAGCCCTTAAAATATGTTTTCAGGATTTAAAATGCAAGCTGCAGCCTTTCTGCCTTCCCAGCGTATACTGGTGGTGACATTCAGTGCTCGGTAACTCTCAGATCCCTCCTGGATGGACCAGGAATTGATCGGGATGGACATCAACACCCCAGTGGATAACACTGAACCTGGGTACGAGCTCTTTGTTGGATAAAAATAAAACGTGCAAGAGTGAGGCTAGAGCAAAATCAAGAAGGGTTAAGAGATTCTGGAGTGACCTGTTAACGTCTGAACACATGGGCTCAGACTAACGCCATGCAGAAAGGCTCCAGCCCCTAGGCCTGTGCTGGGCATGAACTACACAGAAGAGGTTTCAAGCTCTGCCTTCAGGGTTGGTTCTGGGCTCTCTTTTGTTATAGATTCATGTCCCCTTTGTTTGCAGCCCATTAGCTCAGGCTGTGCACAGGGTGTCAGGTGTATGAGCGCTCCAGGCTCAAACCACATCCCCACCAGTGTGTGGCCTCTCTGCGCTTCGGTGGGTGCTCAGCAATGAGCAGGGGTGCCTGCTGTTTGACTCGGCCACACACGGATGAGAAATCCAGCCAGTACTGCAACATCAGATTCACTCATTTACCACCCACCCATACAGGAACTGGCCCTAAAACCTGCTAAGCTGTAAAGAGCCTTCATCCGACGGGTTGAAAAGATGGATGCTTGTTCACATGTGTTCCTTTCTGTGTTTATTGGCCTAACTGGCTTTTCATTAACTCAAGAGCTCTGCTATTTATTTCAATATTCCAAGCGTTTATGACCTTGTAGCTCTATCGTCTCATTCTCTCTATATATGATATGGGTCATCAACAGTTTGTTTTCATTTTTACCAACACTGGCTTTTAAAACTATTTATGATGAAGTCATACAAATTCCTACAGAGGGATTTTGTAAAAGCTTCAAGGTTTGATCTGTTCTGGGCAGAGATATCTCACTCAAAGCAGAGTTTGCATAGTCAGGTGTAGTAATGCAGAGCGGTGAGACTGTGCACAATGAAATATTGCTCTTCTCCTTAATTAAACAAAGGAACACTTGGCAAAAAGTCACTCTATTTGTTTTTGTTATAATTTCATGGCTCATTTCCATAAGGTTTAGGTCCAGTTGCAGTAAACTTTGGTGTGTGGACAGTTTGTCCTTCAGACACAGAGCAGAGACAGAGAGTTAAGTGGAATAAAAAAAAATAATAATTCACTTTTTTGTGAGTGAACTTCTTTTTTTCCTTTACCATTTACTCTGACTCCAATCAATCTCTTCCTTCTTAACTTTTGCTGGGTTTATATCATCAAGACAAAAGAAGGTATTAAAAGCAGGGATAATCATCACTTTTCCATTCAAGTCCTGTTTAGAAGCTTCCAGTCCCTGGCTCAAACACCTCACAGATATTGGTGTGGTCTGTGTGTCTCCTTCAGTGCTTGACTAGTAGAAGCTGGTTTCGCTCTGCAGACTGCATTGGGTACCTGCATTTACTTATGTGAGTGTTTTAATTGTGTCCTTGAGTTTGCTCTAACTATGATCCGAACTAAGTGACAGCAAGGTCAAAGGGAGTGATTAATATGGTTCTCAGTGGTGACTGTGTTGAGCCCTTCATTCTAAGAGCTCCTGAGCGATGGCCACAGTCAACTCTGCGTGGCTCAAGATATGGTTCTGCCAATAGACAAGTGAATTATCACACATGCAGAGAACAACAGCATCTGATGGGAAGGAAAAATGAAATCATGCCATAACATAATCGACTTTCTGCTGGACTAGAACTGGCATGGCTTGGCAAGGTGAAAAAGTTGATAATTTAACTCATCTCCCTTCATCAGAAGGGTGGTGGGGCCACACAAGGGTGCAGAGGTCCAACTGTCCCAGCAAAACCTAACACAGACCTTCAGGCACAGAGAATTCTCTTCAGAACTTTGACAGGTTGGGTTTTCTTCTCACAGTCTTCAGTCTCTATTCTTTGTTGGAAAGGGATTAAAATCTGCTTGGCATTGGCAAATGGCTATGATTCAGCACAGCGAAGGGTCCTACTGATGTCAGCCTCTGCAAAGCTTGGGAACCCCTTGTGCCATAATGAACCCACATCTGCTGCCAAGTGGGGAGTCGCTGAAGGATGGATGAGTGGGGAGATTTTTTCTCAGGCAGGATGGGTTCTGCTACTTCACGAGTTCGACATCCGTGTGCTCTACCATCTGCAGTGTGCATTGGTCCTGCCACTGCCCCAGACAGAGCAACTCATGGCCAGGTGAGGGAGTGGATCGCAGTAGCATGAGGACCATTTCCCAGTGGATCAGTTCTTAAGGAGTAAGGGCAAAAATCCTATTTCAGCAGCACCTCACAAAGCCCAGTATAATAAATGGGTGCCCTCCTTTGATGAGAGACTGCCTCAGGCTTGGGAAAGCCCAGGGAAGTGGATGTAAAGGCAAACAAAGAATCTCATCACCAATTCATGGGAACAAGAGCCTCAAGAAGTAGCACTCTTCACACATTTCTCCAGGCTCTCAGAGCATCTTAAGAGCAGATCGTTCTCTCGCTTGTTTTATGGGTCTGCGGAGGATCCAACAGGGTAAGACATGCACATATTTAGGTTTATGGAAAGCTAAATCTAACTCTTAGTGCCCAGCTATGCACATGTTTAGTCCTTTGCAGTATAAGGAGTATTTCTGCCATATGGGGCTGATGCAACAACAGTGAGCTCCATAATTATTTAATCGGTATAGCGGGGTGATACCTGTCATTAATACTATGAATAATAAACAATATGTCCAAAACTATAAGCCCCAAAGAGCAAGTCAGACAGACACATAGGAAGAAAATGAGTGATAGAAGGTATGTGCTTATGTGCAGTAAAGATGAAGCAGTGGCGCTGCAGGAGTCAGAGACAGGGAAATAAGGGAGCATAACAGTATGGTCCTGCCTTCACTGAACCTACACCAACACACCCCATATGAGATGGTCTCTGTCCTAAGGACTTAAAATTCACAGCTTACACTGTTTGAGAAAAGGCCTCTTGTGTCTCACAGGGGTAGAAGTAGCCAAGCCAGTGGATTTTATTGTCTCCAGCTGGATTTTCACCTCTGTGCCCAGTGAGAACAGCTTGCTCACAGAAAGGGTTTGCTCAGAGAGGACAAGAGCTGCCAATGAGAGGAAAAGGAGCAGCAGAGGCCAAAGCAAGGCAAAGACAGAGCAAGAAGCAGGACTTGGTCTCTGTTTCTTTTCGTGAGAAATACTGGAGAGATGGTATAGGGGAACAAGCAGGGTAGAGATGGTCAGGGTGACAGGGAGGGAGAAGCCCAGTAGAGGAGGAGGTGATTTCTGTGCTCAAGAGGGTGACATTCAATGAACCTTTCTCTGTTGGCACTGCACCAAGCCTGGACCTGACATCTCTGTGAGCAGTTCCTACACAGGCTCCCTGCCCCAGCCAGCCGCCCTAGCTACTCCTTCCACCCATGTTTGTGCAGAGCAAGAGGAGAGACAACAGCTTCTGAAAGTTTTTTATGTAAGAAAAAACTGACTTGGATGAACTACTTGAGGTCTCCTAAGCCACTCTCAACCCATCTCCTCTTCCAGAAAAACTCCTTTGCCTTGGCTTTTTACCATCTCCACAAAACAAGGAGCAGAGATCTGCTTGATGCTGAAGAGCCTGGGGAGGATCGCCATCCCCACCAGCCCCTGCCACCTCCAGCTCAGGAGGCAATGGGCCAAATCTCCAGCAGCAGAGCCAGGGAGAGGGCTTTAACACTGCAGATTTTCCCTGAGAGCCATGGGAGAGGCTGAGAATTCTGACAACTGGAGGTGGAAAGAGCAAATAATAAGAATAATAGCCCAGAACTCCACATGAATGAACTGCTCCAAGGTCACTGGTAGATGGTGGGAGACAGGTGGCACAGACTTCCTCACCACTCCCTGTCCCCCAGCGGAAGATGAGCTTTAATGTGCTGATTTCATTTGCACCAAGTTCTTTTTCAGTGCGAAGCAAATGCAAAAAATCCAGAGAGTTGTTGCACTGATGGAAAAAAATCATCCTCACTAAATAATTAGCATGAAGCATCCATTTCTGTGAGTAAGTTCTGCCAGCTTTACACATTAATCATGGGAACAGGTCTAGTGTAGTAGGTTTGGGCCACTGGGTTCACCCCTCACCCATCATTTCATCAAAAATATCCAGCAAAATATGTTATTATTTTTATTCTAGGCTATCAGTGTTCACACAAGGAGAAAGAAGAAATAAATCTCACTGGGACAGCATGAGCAGGAGCATCTGTTTGTTCTAGAAAGAACTGGAAGAAGAAGAAGAAGACGAAGAAGAAGAGAAGGAGGAGGAGGAGGAAAAGCGATGGATCACTGCTGTACTTTAATTGTAGCAACATGGCTGAAAACAGAGGGAGGGTATTTATGAAGCTGCCTGGTTTTCACAATGACCAAAGGCAGAGGTAGAGGACTCATCCATCAGATGTGTCTAATTGCAAAAAAAGATAATAAAATAATCAGCTCTGGCTTCTGCATGGAGCTGTGCAAGCTCTTACTACAGAGCAGCCACAGTGCTGCTGCAGTGTTTCTGACACCATGGTGAGAACCTGCATTTCCCAGGAGGAACAAACATGGGGTGTCTGTGGAGGAGAAAGCTTAGAGCGGGTCACTGGGCCACTGGCTGTGACACCCAGGACTGCCATTCTGGGGACACACCAGAGAAGTTGTCACTTGGCGCTGGTTCAGGGGAAAACTCTAGGATGAAAAGGCCCCAAGTGGATTTTAATGAATGATCCGCTTGGATCATTCCCTTCTTCTTCCCCCAGGTGCTCCACGGCTGAGTGGGTTCTGCAGTTTGTCCATCTCAAGCTGTTCCCACTGTCCCTCCAAACACACCTACCAGGGCAGAGGCCCCTGGCTGGAATTTTGCAGGCTGGAGAGGAGTCAGGAACACATTGGGACAGCCAGGACAGGAGCCAGAAAGGCAGGAACAGGCAGGACAAGGACACAGTTAAGCAGGACAGGGACGGTCAAGACAGGGACAAGGAGAGCAAGGACAGGGTAGGGCAGGAATAGGCAGAGCAAAGGCAGGAAAGGGCAGGATCAGGACTGGGACACGGGTGACTCTGGGGGAGATGGGGTGGGTTGGTGGGATCTCTGTCCCTCTGTTCCTGTATTCTGGGACAGGGGCCATGCCCTGGTCCAAAAGTGTAACTGAGGTTGCAGAGATCCTCCTGCTGGGAAGGATACTCAGAGTCCTGATAGGGAGCAAGGGGAGCCCAGAGTAGCAAACCCCCCTGTGTCCTGCTATGCCAAGTGCTGCAAAAAGGAAATAAAGGACCTTCCTCCTGGCCTCAAGGACCACTCCATGGGGCTAAGTGGGAAATGGGGGGACACACAAAGGGTACCCCACAGAGGGCTCCCATGAGTCCTTCAGTTACCTCCACCTTAGCTCAGAGGCTCCAAAGAGCGATTCCAGCATCGTGTATTAAAATTCGGGTTGGGGGCAACTGCATTTCCTCATCCCTTTGATCCAGTAAGACAGAACTTCTTAACAGATTAATTAATTCAGAGGTGCAGGAGGGGAAGGGAATTTTGTTTTGTTTATTTTACATTGATTTTAACATTGCAATCTTTTAAAAGGCTGATGGATGTACAATTACCCCAAAGCATCGGGATGCCTTGATGGCCAACTTAGTTCCTGCATTCACAGATTTCCCCTTTTTTTTTAACCAGATTTGTTAAATCCTCTCCCATGCCGTCAGAATGAGGGAAATTTCAGTTTGCTTTTATCCTTTTCTATTCCCTTCTCCCCCGCACCAAGAAGAATTCTTTCAAGTTATTCTTCCACCTCAAATCCCAGCATTAGAGCAAGATGATCAGCCCATTTCCCAGGGAGAGCTGAACTGCCCAGACCCCCAGAACCCATCCCTCAGCCTTCCTGCAGCAGAGATACTGTTTACAAACGCACTTCCATCACCAAACTCCTGCAGCAACCTCAGCAGCATCATTCCCTGAACCTGGAACCTCTTCCCAGAATCCCAAAGAGACAGGGTGGATGGTTTGAGATAGCTCAATGCACTATAAGCATATGAATCCACATCCCATCCCAGCAAAACCCCACCACTCCGCTGGAGAAAACAGAGCTCTGACACTGCAGCAGCCAAGATCCAGTACTTCCACACACATAGCCCCCCTCTCTCCTAATGAACTCTGAGGTTCCTTCACTGGAGCAGACTGTCACAGAGGAACCAGAGGCAGACGCTGTGCCAGAATGGTATTTGCAGGTATTTACACTGGTTTTTATTTTCCCCCACACCCCATGAAAGCCCCAGTGCAGGATGCTGCTGCTCGGGGGGTTCCGCAGCAGTTCCCAGCCTCGGCGCAGCGGCTGCGGGGCTGTTGACACGCTGCTGGATTTGTTTGGAAAGCTCTTTTTCAATCAAACAGCCTCCTGCCTCCATCAGAGACTCATATTTTTAGGGCAAATATTTAAGGAGAGGGGAAACCTGAGGTGGAGAGGGAGATCTTTTTCCCTTCTCAAAGAACTTCTGGTCAATAAAAGGAGGAGGGAAAGGGGATGACAGAGATGCTCGGTAAAAGAGAAATGCCCGGTATAACCCAAATGCCCAGCATAACCCAAACACCCAGTGAAACTCCGCTGTGTGTTTGTTCCTCCAGCAGTTCCCTGGCAGTGGAGCTACGGGAGCTAGAAGGTGCCTTTAGCCTTTTTTGCAACCTTCTTAGAGTGATGGGTTGATTTTGTAGGGGAGGGTGAAAATCCCACAGTGACAAGACTTTTCCCTCCGCTCTTTCCCTAAACAATGTCCTCAAATCCCCTTTGGCCAGGAGCACATTCCTGAGGACAGCTCAGGATCAATTTAATCCCCACAATCAAAGAATTTAAGAAATCATGTGTGGGTTTTAGCAGGAAAAAGTGTTTCCCATAGCCCACCTGCTGTCAGTGCCTAACATCACCCTCTCCTCCCAAACACTGAAGTGAGTGGAAGTGACCGCTGGGACAGGGAGTTGGTTGGGGGTTGCTGTGGGGGGTACAACACCAAAATTAGGAGAGAAAAAGGGGGATAATGTGGCTACAGATACTTCCAATAGGGCTGCCGTGTCCTGGCATGGCCAGCCATCCAGCCAGCCAGTGATTTGGTACCCACAGGAGCTGTGGGGTTTGATCATATCACACAAAATATCTCCATAACCCATATGTGTATCACAGGCACTGAATGAGGGGCACAAGTTGCATCATCACAGCTGGAAGGATCAGAAGCACACAGGGTGCTACACATACACAGTGCCAGGCTGGCTATATAAATGTATGTGAGATCTCATGGAGATATGGGTTATATATATAGGGACATGTTAAAAAAACCCTGGTGCATTTGGTATAGCCCACAAATGGAGCTGTAAAGCTCTGTTCCACGCGTGAGAGATGGGCTGTGTCTCTGCCCAGAAGCACCGCGGTGATATTCGCTCCTAATTTGAGCACACACACACCCCCACCCCCATCAGATCTGTAGCCAGAGGTGTGGGGACTGGGGGGCCATGTACTACACTGCTCTATCCCACCCCTGGCTGGCACGACTCGGGGAGTTTGCAGAGGAAAGCAGAGGCGGTTGCAGAGGGGGTCCTGAGTGGGACAGAAGCAGCCAGAGATGTCCCGTACAAGATGAGAGCCCCCCCATCCCATGGCCCTTGGAGCAGGCACAGCTTTTTCCAGAGCCATTCAGCAATATTTTGCAGAAATCCCATTAAATAAATCTTGCTGTAATTATTAATTTCCCCCCATATTCTTCCCCACCCCACTCCCCTCCGTCGTGAGGGTTAACTGGCTCCAAGAAGAAGGAAGGCTACAAGCGGTGTTATAAAACAAACTGACCCTGCAAAAATGATGCAACATCTGGAGGCAGGGCAGGCAGGGAGCCAGGGCATCGCTGCCGAGCAGCCACACCACGATGGCAAAAACCATCCCGAGCTGCATCCCAGCTCCTGCCTCAGGAATCCCGGGCAGCTCTTGGAAAGCTCTGAGCATGGTAAGAAAGAGAAGCCCCTTGGTGCTTACCTGCCCCCGGCGAGAAACGTCCCCTCGGCACCACCTGCAGAAGAGGGGCTCCTCTTCCTTTCAAATGGCCCTAAAAAACTTCCCCCGAGTCCAGCCGGGCAATTTATTTTTTTTTTTGAGCTAATCAAGGAAATAAAGTTAAAGAGGAGGAGAGTTCCTCTTGTTTGGGGTCTGCTTTGGGAGAAGGAGGGGGTGGAGGGAGTTAAAGAGAACCAGTTGCTGCCCACTGCTTTGACCAGCGAGGGATTCAACCCTTATTACCATTTTGTTTTTGTCCAGATTTGAAAGTAGGGCCCCCTGCATTCAAATCATCGCCCTCCACCATTATTGTAAAGGACAGGCCTTACTGGGCCCCCTTCGGATTGTCCTCCACGAACAATCCCTGCTTTTGTGGAGGTGTTTCTTTTGGCCATTCACCCCCGGCGCTGATGGTCCTCCAGGACCGGCTCTTAAAGAAACTGTTTGCAAAATTTGTACTTTTCCGTGCGCTGCTTCGCATGGGGAGTGGGGAACTGTGCTTAGGAAAACATTAGTGAACCTTCTAATTTAATTAGAAATACTAAAGTCGGTGAAAGGGAAGGAAATAAAAGGAGGGAAAAAGAAAGAGAGCAGAAAAGCAGGTTTGTTTTATTTTATTTCTAACCCCCCACAGTAGCAGCAGCACCTCCTCGAACATCCAGGGTTGCTTGGGGCTGATGGTGTTGCCTGTCCACACACAGCCCTACATGGCCAAGGCAGGGATGAGCCATCAAGGGCCTCCTGAGCAAATGATTCTCTTTTCTAAATGGGAATGGGACGTGCGTGGGTAGAGCATGAGGGGCCTGCAGCTGCGGCTGCTCAGAGCAAAGCTCTTGCCTGGGGTCGGTGTTATGGTGGGACATTGTACATTTGCCTCTCCCTCAGAAGAAAGTTTAGGCTGAAATAAAGGTGGAGGAGCTGCATCCCACACAAGATCCCTGCAAAGGGAAAGGCTGAGGAGCTGCAAGGCTGCCTGTCCTTTGGTTATTGTCACTGTCACTGTCACCAAGAGATCTGTAAGTGCTCAAGGAGCAACACGACTTTAAAAAAATAATAAAATAAAACTAAAAACCCCCCACCAACCCATAATAATTCAGCTGGCGAAGCAGGGCAGAGCCTGACCTCCGGCTCCATGGATGAGTGCTTTGCTCGGAACCCTGCTGAGCCAATGTGGACCTTCAACATCAACTCCCAAATTGGTGTGATTTGCCTGGGAAACCAGCAGTCACAGAGCAACTGGCCTTGACAAGATGAAGAGGAAATGTATAGAAGACGCTTAATGGGTCGCAAAAGGAGGGGAGGGGGGAGAAATTCAGCTCCGAGTGCTGTATCTTCTATGGCTGGAGGGGCGCTTCTGCAGGAAGGGAAGAAGGAAGGATGGGGATGGGAGACTCTCCCAAGTTGGGCTATACTTCCCAGCAGTCAGAAGTCATACGGGAATGCTCTGTCCTGCTAAAGGCTATTTCCCTTTTCCCTGGCTGGGACCAGGGCCCGGGCTGGGCATCCAGTAAAGCCAGTGATTTCTTTAATGTCAGTGACTAGCTGAAGGCAGGTCGGCTGGGCAGGCTTCACACCGAGACATGCAGGGCCGGGATTATGCACGCCTAATCGCCTCATTTTCTTCGAGTGATCTGGATGCTGTACTCTTGGGCTGCAGAACATTTTATAAATAGCTGTGCTTGGAGTTAATATGATTTACTGGAGAGAGACCGGTTAAGCAATTCCCCATCTAAGTAGAGCAGTAATGAACAGGCTCTGGAGAAGATGCCATCCCCACTGGCCTCAGGAGGAGGTGGCCAGGGAAGCGGGGATGCAGAGGGGTGATGTTTATTTGCGTGCATGCACTGAGTGTCATTGATTTTTAATTGTATTAAGAGAATTGCAGTAGCCACGAGCTGCCTCTAGGACTGGACTTTTCCCTGGATCATGCACAACGAAGCCGTGGCCTCACACTCCCGCCTGCTGCTGCTGCCACAAAATCCCATTGTGGAAGTGAGTGGGGACAGCAGAGACCTGACCCCACTGCACAGCCCTTCTCTTTTTTACCTTTTCCCTTGCCCTGGCCTGAAGCCAAATCAAATCAGGCGGTACCTGTGCTACTCCAGCCCCCATCTCTCCTGTCTGGGGGGTTCCAACATACCCACGATGACCACAGAGGAATAAGAGCACCGCTGAGCATATCCCATTCCACCTGGGAGGGGCCAGTGGCTCCAGCCTTGATCAGGTGTTGGCAGTGCCTGAAAAGCTGAAGTTGCTGGGGGTGCTCAGAGCAGGGAATCTCCACCACCACTGCTAAAGCCCTTAGCTGAGCCCTTAACCAAAGACACCACAATTTGAGTGAGAATAGCAGTGGAGTCCCTTGCAGGGAGGGTTCTTCTCGCCATTCCCAGACAAAAGCCACCCTGGGACACTGTTCTGGGGCTGAGGGGATGCTATGAGGGGCAGGGGAGGTAAACAGTGGGTTGAAGGTGATGGATGAAAGCAATCTGCTTCACTTGGAAAATGTAAAGAGAAGAAAATACATAAGATTCAAAGCAAAATGAGTGGGGAGACCTGCTGCAAAGCCTGTCCCAGGCTGACCATTGCTCCACATGGCAGCCAGTGGAGGCCAGAGACTGGGATAAGGGCAGGATTTTCATAGGGGAGATGGGTAGGAGACATCTCATCCTGTACAAAGACAACATCCCCATGAGATACAGCACTCACCCCAGCTGTATGGCTTCAGTCAGGAGGGGCTGGGACTCCATGCTTACATGGGGATGGGGGGACCATCCCAGATGCAGGTGAGCCCCCCTGGGGCAGTCCCCACTCTCCCTACACCAGGGGATGTCAGCCCCCACTCTCAGCCCTAATCACATCCGCTCAGCCCTGCCACACACAATAACCAGGAGGACACCCCCACCCCCCATCAGCTCCCAGCCCTCAGCCATGCCTTCACAAGGTGACTGGGAAAAATTCGGCTGGAAACCATCGCTGTGATAGGAACAACCCAATAAACATCCCTGGGAAAAAGGGAAGGGGGAAAAGGGAAAAAACCTCGAGTCCTTCTCCAGCACAGAACACCAAGCAGGTAATTAGCTGTGATGGACCAACCCTCTCCCGCAGAGGAAAATCCCAACACTGAATTCTGCCTGGCAAAACCTCGTGTGACCCAAGTGAGGACTTACATATTTTCTTTTTTTTAATATTTTTTTTAATTAAGGCCATTCTCTGGGTTTTTTTTTAAATGTCAAGCCCAGGCAGAAGTGGCAGGGATGGGGGTTGGGGTCAGGGAGCTGCGAGCATTCTTCACTTCAGAAGGCTGAATGTTTCAAAGTTGCTGCTGTGCTGTTAGCTGACGGCTATTGTGTGTGTTTAAGGCTGGGGATGGAGGGGGGAGGCCGTGAGGAGGGGGCTCGGACCCCCCGTTGGTGTGGATTTGCTGTCCAAAGACCGTTAGAAAGAGGCAAGAATGAATGAGATTGAATGGAATTGTAATGCACAAGGCCCTCCTCCTTTCTCAAGGAGCTGGGAGGCCAGGAAAGCGAGTCGCGGGGAGAGCAGGCGGCTTTCCTCTGCATAGGAAGGGGCTTTTGCAAATCAGCAAATTGTATATTTCTAGGGGAAGAGGGGAGGGAGGTGGGGGGGTTATTTTTTTTTATTTACTTCTATTACAGATCTGGAAAAAAACCCAAACCAAATCAAAACAAAACAAAACAAAAAAAAAGAGCGCCCTGCAGCAGCAGCCAAGAAGACTAAAAGGAGACAAGAGAGGAAAAGAGGGAGAGGAGACTTGATAGAGACAAATCTGATTGCCAAAGCTCTTGTAAGTGTAATTCCTTTCTAAGAAAATTAATTTCTTTCTAAGAAAAAGAAAAAAATTACTAATGTAGGAGAATGCCTGAAACGATAGCAGGGAGCAAACTCTGCCGATCTCTTTGCTGTGCACCGGGATGGGTTTTGTGAGGCAGAAACCAGAGGCCTAGAACCTGCAGAATCAATTTCTGAGCAATTTGAAAGGGATCTGAGCTTCATTTTCCAGAGATTCTGCTTCCTCCTCCAGGTTGTGGGGGTCAGCTCTGGGGTGATGCTTAGGATGGAAATGGAGCACTGGCTGCAGAGAGCTGCTTTGGTACCTGGGTCACATCCTGGTGGCAAACAGACAGACAGACAAAGACTGGTGGGTTTTTTTACTTATTCAGCAGAAATGAGGAGGGAGGTGATATTTTTGGGGTGTTCTGTGGGTGCTCTGCAGTGCGTGTGTGTGTATACATGTGTGTGCATGTGTCACGTTGCCCAGGACAGGGCTGAGTGTAGGTTTTGCACCGATTTGTTGAGCTGTAGATGATTTCGGATTCAATCTTGTGTATTTTTTCCTAACGTAGTGGTCTACGCACAGTAGAGCCGAGGTTTGGAAATGGGAGGAAAGTGGAGGCATGTTGCTTGTCTCTGGGATTTCTTTGTTCAGAGAACAGTAGGGGGTAGGTTTAAAAAGGCAAGAGAGTGAAAGAGGGGGAGAAGACGAAAAGAAATGAAAAAGAAAGAGAAGAGGGGGGGAAAAAATGGCCCTTTGCAAATCATCTGACTGTATTCTTCCGGGATGTCGAAATGCTGCATTAGAGATTAAGGAAGGGCCATGCTTAAGACAAAATGTCTCACTGCAAGTGGTAATAAACCAGCAGCCAAGCCTCAGCCTGCTTGTAAAGCCTGGGCAAGGCTGCAGGACGGCGGGACA